>VWYO01025666.1:0-20151 GCA_013400275.1 Rhadina sibilatrix
GGGGGGCTGTGGTGGTGGTGCTGGGGGTGGTTGGAGTTGTCCCGCTTGCAGGGGGGTTCTCAGGTCTGTGAGCAAATCCAGGGGAAGCCATGGAGATGCTCTCAGGGCTGGAGTCAGCTCTGCTCTGTGAGCCAGGCTGGGAATGTTCACCTGGAGAAGGGAAGGCTCCAGGAAGAGCTTCCAGAACATTCCAGGGCCTGAAGGGGCTCTGGGAGAGCTGCAGAGGGACTGGGGACAAGGCCTGGAGGGACAGGACACAGGGAATGGCTTCCCACTGCCAGAGGGCAGGGATGGATGGGAGCTTGGGCAGGAATTCCTGGCTGGGCTGGAATTGCCAAAGCAGCTGTGGCTGCCCCTGGATCCCTGGAATGTCCAAGGTTGGATGGGGCTTGGAGCAGCCCTGGGGTAGTGTGAGGTGTCCCTGCCCGTGGTCTGGGTTGGAACTGGATGATCTTTAAAGTTCCTTCCCAAAACTCAACCCATTCCATGACTCTCTCCATGAAAAAACCAGGAGGGACAGTGGCCCCCACCCAGCTGTGACCACGCTGGATGAGTGACCTGTGCCTCAGTGGCCTCGCTGTGCTGGATCTGCCCTCCGTGCAGCCAACGGGACGGGAGAGGGGGTGGGATGGGGTTGAGATGGGTGGCAGCACCTTGGGGCCCGCACCCCGGGGCTGTGCGGCTGCAGGGAGGGAATAAGGACAAGGGGGAAAGAAATAACATCATTTTGGGAGGAGGAACCCCACCCAGCCACGTTTTGGGATGGCCCAGCAGGGACCTGCTCAGCCAGACTCATCAGGCCGAGTTTTCCTGGTGGCAGGGGTTGCTCCTACCCGCCCCACAGCCCATCAGGGACCACCCACTGGTGAGGAACACTCTCCCTACGTGCATTTTCTCCTCCATACGCCCAGAACTGGGAAGGTGGGGCTGAGGAAGGGATCAATTCGGCTTCTCCCAGCCCCTGTAACTCTGCAGGTCACTCAAACTCCTCCCCACCGGTGGCACACGAGAGGATCCCATTGCTGTCCATTCATTACAACCCCTCTCCAACACAATTCCCTTCCTCCTGCTCCCTCTCCACCCCAGCCAGGTCCTTCTCCCCTCACAGGGAAAGGGCTCTGTGGGACCAGCAAGCCCTGGCCAAGCCAAACTTGCTCCTGGCCCCCAGGCTCTCCCACGTGTGTATGTGACATATAAAAACAGAGAAAGGAAAGCAATCCTGCTTTCTCAGCCCTTCCCCAGTCATGGATGGGTCCAGCAAAGTAGAAACAGCTTTTCCCAAGGCTGGCCCAGCTGCAGGAAGGGATCAGATGCCTCCAGGCTGAGGATGGAGCTGGCAAAGCTTCAGGCCGGGAGGAGAACACCGCAGTGCCGAAGGAGAGTCCTGGTGAGCCAGGAAACACCAACCAAGGTGACAACAAAACAAGGAAGCCCCTGAGGGTTACTGTGATGTGGAAAGAGGTGGAAAAACCAGCAAGGAGCACTCGGCAGAGCTGGGCAGGGGAGGGGAACGGCAAACCCTGCAGGCTGGGAGGGGAAAATCCATCGTTCTGCTCCGGTGTTATCCCTGTGCCCACCTCCACCTTTGGCTTGGCCAAAGGGGGATTTGGACAAGCGAGATCATTTAGACTTTTCAGAAAATACCCACACCTCTGCTGAGGGGAAAAAAACCCCATTTTTTTGAGGTCAACAAAAATCCTTCCAGCAGCAGCAGCAGCAGCAGCAGCAGCAGCAGCAGCAGCAGCAGCATGGGATGGATGGCCAGCCCTGCCACCACAGCAGGTTCCTTTGGGTGGAGGAGCAGGGAGCAGAGCTCTGCCCCGCCAAGGGCGCTCGTTTGATAACGGAGGCGGCTCCGTGTCCTCGGATAACTCTCTGGGCAGACAGGAAAGCTTAAGGAGTTAATCGTGCTGACCAGGTGGGTGACCCCGGCATTGCTCCAGCATCCCTCCCCTCGGGGTCCCAAGGCACTCCAGGGGCTGGGAAGTTTCCTGATCTCCCAGCCCAAGGGGTTGTGGCCACGTTCCCTGAGCCCAGCCAAGGAATTGGTTCCCTGGTTGGTTGTTCAGCACCGGCTGCCACGAACGGCACAGAGTCAGGAGGAGGTTCCCAGCTCCCAGTCAGTGGGAATTTCAGGCCACAGAACAAATGGGAAAGGAGAGCTGAGGCTCGGCCTTGCTGAAGGAAATCTCCGAGCAGACCCCTCGGGAGAACACCGCACATCCCAGTTCAGGCAAGAGCTGGAGCTCTGGCCCGGGATGCCCCTCAAATCCCCGCTCCAGACCAACAAGCCAACTAAGCCCTTTGGGTTACTTGGGTTGTTAACCTAGAGGAGATCAAACAACACATGGACAACCCAAGGAGCAGAGCCACCACCCCCGTGGGCCACCGACCACGCGCCATTCGAGCCACCATCCCTCCGTGCCACCCAAACGTGCCAAAACCGGGCGCTGGTGAGCCCTGGCCACCCAAGGGGGGATCATTTGGGAAGGGTGAGTCAATTCAGACAAGGCTTGGGCCAGCCTGGCCGCCTCTGGGAGCGCGGGGAAGTGTCCGTGAGAGACGGCGCCGCGCGGATCCCGTTCCGCGTGGGATTAAGGCAAATCGCCTCAGCAGATGACGTGGCGGCCCTTCCTGCCAGGGGTGGTAACAAACCAGAGGAGGAGAGGGCTGGAAAGTCTGCTGTGCATTAGAGCAGAGCTGATCGCCCTTGGGAGAGAGACGATTAAACCACTGAGATGCTGTAATCAGGTCTGGGATTGGCCCCGCGCTGCATCTGCTCAGACCTGCGCCCTGATTAGCCCTAATCTAGCTGGCATATGTTAATCTAAAGCATGGATTTCAGACCCTTTTCAATTGTATTAAAAACAGGAAATCCATTAGACAAAAAAAAAACAAACCCAAAAAACCAACAACCCCAAAAAAACCCCCCCAAACCAACTTCTTGAGTCTTTGGAAAATACATTTCTGCAAAGAAAGTGGAGCGGGGCCGGGGAGCGCTGTGAGGAGCGGGGCAGGCAGGGAATTGGGATCCCACTGGAACCTGTGGCTGCTCAGACCAGCTCCTGCCCGGGAGGGACAACAGCAGAGGTGATGGATCACACACAGAGCAGCACAAACCGTGGCCACGGGCTCCCAGGAGGATGCAGCCAGGCTGTGCCTTTGCTCCCCAAAAAACCCCTCCTGCCGTGGCAGGGGTGAGGAGCCAGCTCCAGGCAGCCGGGCATCAGGGAGGCAGCTGGGACAGCACCAGCTCCTGACACATCCCAGAGAAAGCTGGTTTTTGGTGGAGGATCAGCTGGCTTCGGGAGGAAGGAGGGTCTGGCATGGCTGGTGATGGGAATGGGTAGGACACGAGAGTGGCCAAGGGAGGAGAAGACCCATGGAAAGCCTTAGGGGTTCAATCGAAGGACTGGAGTCGATCGACCCCGAGGTGGCTGTGGTTGGACTCTAATGCCAGGTCAGACAACGTTTGCAGCTGCATTCCAGCCAGGGGAAAGAATGAAACTCCTGCTGCTTCAGCAGAGAAGAGGTTTCAGCTTATGGAAGAACAAGGATAAGCCAGGATCTACCTGAGAGCAGAGGGACGCAGGGCTCAGAGGTGAAAAGTCACGCGATGCCTGATAAAGAAATCTCACCTGGCACGGAGCGTAAGAGCTTAGAACACCTGCTTTGATCCTGCACTGCAGGTGACTCCTTTAACCCACCCCAAAGGGCTTCAGGGGAGAAGGTCGGGTGGGTGGGATGATTCAGTGCCCAGGGAATTGGGGACAAGGCTCAGGAATGCCCTGGACATCTGGGATTGTTTGGGTTATCAATGCCAGTTTCTGCTTTGCTTTAACACCCCCTCACCCTTGAGATCAAAGACAGAGCAGCATGGACAAGGTTTTAGCTTCAGCTTCATTCCCAGTCCTGCAGGATATGGAATGTTGTCCTGCTCAGGAACACGAGACATTCCTGGTACCTCAGGTTGAGCTCATCCTTATCTCCCATCCAGTGTAGAGAGGCTCAGGTCATGGAATCACGGAATGGTTTGGGTTGGAAGGGACCTTCAACATCACCCAGTTCCAACCACCTGCTACGAGCAGGGACACCTTCCCCTATCCCAGGCTGCTCCAAGCCCCAATGTCCAACCTGGCCTTGGACATTCCAGGGATCCAGGGGCAGCCACAGCTGCTCTGGCAATCCCAGCCCAGCCAGGAATTCCTGCCCAAGCTCCCATCCAGCCCTGCCCTCTGGCAGTGGGAAGCCATTCCCTGTGTCCTGTCCCTCCAGGCCTTGTCCCCAGTCCCTCTGCAGCTCTCCCGGAGCCCCTTTAAGCTCTGGAATGTTCTGGAAGCTCTCCCTGGAGCCTTCCCTTCTCCAGCCTGGACACCCCCAGCAGCTCCAGGTCCTTCTGCTGTTGGGATCCCCAGGGCTGGCTCCAGCTCTGCAGGTGGGGTCCCTTGGCAGAGTAGAGGTGGACAGACCCCTCCCCTGACCTGCTGCCCATGCCGTGGGGTGAGCCCTGGACACAGCTGGCTTTCTGGACATCTGCTCACAGGTGGCTCCACATCCAAATGCCAAGGGATGGAATAAACCTGGATATCTCATCCCAGGCAGTCACTGCAGGCCAGGTTGGAAGATGGGCTGGAATGGCAGTACAGGCCCTGCCACCACAACGTCCCATGGGTGAGGAAACCAGCCCAAGGCAACCTGGGGCAAAGCTCTGTCTGGACTGGGAGCATCGAGCTGGGATCTGGCAGCAGATGGAATGAAGAGCTTCTGCCACGAGTCCTGTGAATGGTTTGGGTTGGTTTGGCACGTTCTCCCTACGGCAGCGGTGGGAATTCGCAGCTTGGACAGGCAGGTTCTGCCAGCCTGCAAACACAAGGGAGTAGCAAGGTCTTGGCTGGCACCACGACAGGAGTTGTCTCAACAACCCGGCTGGACAATATGGACACTCAGTGCAGCATCCTGAAAAGTTCGTGTGGAATTCCCAAAGCCACGTGGAAAGGCTGGGAGGGATGGAATAGCGTGTGATTTCACTGCCAGCCACTCGTGGAGTGAGGCAAGGCCTCGTGGCTCCTCCAGTGAATGTCTTGCCTCAACCCTCTACCTCCCAGGAAGGCCGAAGGGCAGGACCTCACATGAAACCTTTTCCACCTGGGGTCACAACTGACCCCACCTGCAGAGCTGGATCCAGCTCTGGAGATCCCATTTTCCACCTGGAGCTCACAGGAACTCCAGACCAAAGCCCTGGAGGGTGAGGAGGCAGGAACCAGCCCTGCTTTTGACCAAACAGCAACCACTGACACCACAGACCACCAACACAAGACCAGAAAAAAGCTTTTTCCTTCCAAAAGTGAAAAATCCTCTTCTTTGGTAGCATCAACGACAACATCTAGGAATGATCAGAGAGCTGATCTCCTGCCAAGGCAAACTGCCATGGGAGCAGCCCCTGCTGCACGCCCAGCCCCGCAGAACCAAGCCAAGGCTGACCCCAACAAGAAGGGGAGATGCTGTGGACATTCTCAACACCCTCGTGCTTGAGGGAAGAATCCAAGAGTGCAGCCGTCACCTGAGGGGAGTTTATGGCTCCACAGGTTGTGATGTCACAAGACACACTGCTGGGCATGGAGGAGGAGCAGGGACACAGCTCTGGGGTCGGGAAGCAGCACAGAATCATTGCTCTTGGGAGTTCTTTTATGGGACAAAACGGAAAGTGCACAAGGACTTGGAGCTCCATGTGTGGAGCACAGGACATTTTCTGGTTTGTAGCAAGGCAACATCATCTGATGAAAACCCAGAGCCTCGACTGAGAGCTGCAGGTGCTGCTGCTGGGGGATCCAGTGGCTCCAGAGGCCAAGGCTGACTCTCCTTGCTCTGCTCTCTTGGACACCAAAGGTGTGCAAGCTGTGAGCACTGCAGAGTCAGGAGTCAGCGACCTCACAAGTCCCTCAGCCCCCTGTTTCAGCACCAAATGGAAAAGGCTAAAAAGAGCAGAATTTTCCACTGGACTTTATGGTTGTTGATGTCCCAACTCATTCAGAGTTTGTTTCCATCAACGCTGAGGGGGAACCAGAGCAAACTGTGCTGAGCACCATCCTGCTGAAGCCTTTTGCAGTAGACACTCCTGCACCTTCTCCTTCCCCTCCTCCAGAGGAAGAGAAAGTTTAAGATGCCTTAACTTTCAGCTTTCACGTTTTTCAGGTTCTCTGCTGCCCAGGGGTGCAGCTCTGAGCCTCACACTCAGTGTCACTCAGCTCTGCACAGAAAAACAAATCCTGTTCCTGCTGGACACCAAGGACACTTTCAGCCCAAAAGCACAAACGAGGGTGGCTGGAGGGAGGAACAAGAAGGATGGGACCTCACAACCTGCAGCTGTAATTGGACAATTAAACCCCAATATGCAAATAGACCAAAACTGATCCAAGTGTGAGACCTTGTGAGTGGTTGTCCATTTTGTGACCATTTTGGGTCCACCTTGGGTGCAGCCCTGGCCAGGCTCTTGTCCTGCCCAAGGTGCATCCTATCCTTTCAATCAATCCCTCCTTTATTCTCCAGCTCTGTCCAGTCTCTGTTTCAGGTCAGCCTTCCCAAGGGCTGAGGAATCCAGTGGAGGCAGGGGCTGAGGAATCCAGCTGAAATTCCTGTGCTCAGGAATGCACTACAGGGCCCTAGCACACAGGGCAGCAGATACCATCTCATCACCACGCTCCTTTCAGAGCCAAGGGCGACTTTGGAAGACGTGATGGGAGAATTCTCATCAACGGTTCGGAATGAGTAGATTTTAATATACAAAAAAAAAAAGAAAAAAGAAAGAAAATCAAGCCAGAGGACCTCCAAAAAATGAAATGTTTGCCCTCGGTGGGCAGCACAAGGAAAGGGCACTGGGCATGCTTTGGTCTGCATCCCCAGGTGTAAATACATCAAGGCTGACGCAGGTAAGTAGGGAATAATCATCTTTTCTGATTGTCTTTCCCCCAGTAAGAGACGATCTTGAAGTGCAGCATGGAAACCTGCACCTAGGAGGAGGGAAAAAATCCCAGATGACAGCTAAACATGAGGTTGGTGAAGCTCTGGAGCAAAGTCTCTGTTACTGGAGGTGTTTTGGAGGAGGAAAGAACTGAGGCTGGTTCAGGAAAGGGGCTGTTCCTACAGAATCCTGGAGCAAAAACCATTCCTGTCCTCACCTACTGCAGTTCTGGACAGCACCTGGAGCGTTACTGCCAACACTGCTCAGCACAAACACGAAAATGCCCCACAACTGATTTTTACTGGACGTTTCCTTTGACTGGGAACTTGGTATTGCGAAGATTTCAAACAAATATCCTCCTGACCACCTCCCTTCTGGGGAGCTGACTGGAGAGGCCCTCAAGAGGTGGAGCAAGGGGACAATCAGTGGGCACCAGGGCGTATTCTCAGGGAGATAAACCAGCTCTCTAATGAGGTCCAGCCACAGCAGCTGCGAGGAGAGCTCTCAAAGTCAGGTGTTACCCTGACAAATCCTAAACTGCCAGACTAAACGTGGCCCTTTTAAGGCACGAGGTGCTGACACAACACCATGGGAGGGATGTCACCCGAAGCCAGCCCCTGAAATCAAGCATTTCAGGAATCCCACCACACTCAGCAGCAACAGAGGAGCAGAAGACACCTCTCAACACGGGCACTCGGTTAAAGATAAGATGAACTGAAAGCTCAGCCCTCCACCTTTTGCCACCTCAAGTGCAAGAGCATCAATGATTAACTCTTAATTGACATCTTTTAGGATGGTAATTGGAAGGGTTTTTTTTTTTTCCCATCAGAAATGGCTCAATGCCCCACCACTGGAGGTGTCCAAGGCCAGGTTGGATGGGGCTTGGAGCAACCTGGGATAGTGGAAGGTGTGGCTGGAGCAGGATGATCTTTGGTCCCTTCCAACCCAAGCTGGTCTGTGATTCTGTGATATTGACAGATCACAAAACCCACATGCAGTGCTTTAAGAAGCTCTGAGAACTTTCCAGGCTCACAAGTCACAGCTCTTCCCTACAGAACCTCTGTGCCAGCCAGGTCAAAACATGAAAGCTTTCCCACCAAATTATCTGCAAAAAGCTGTGTTCCTCATTGAAGATCCTCCATCATCTGTCCTTTCAGGAGCTACTCTGGTCAAAACCCCAATAAAGAACAATTTAATGAGGCACCCGAAGCTTTGATATCGAAGTTGAGTCAATTAAGTTACATCACAACCCTGACTTTTCCTTAGAAGATAAATTCTGGAGCCCTGGAGTCACTGCCTCCTTCCCTGCATCCACCACACCTCCATGGTCACATCTCATCTCTCAGACTGTCCCTGGGGGTCACCTGCCTGCTTAACATCGTCCCTGACTCATCCTCTCCTGAGCTCTTCAAGGAAAGCCTGGATGTGGCACTCAGGGCTCTGGGCTGGGGGACAAAGTGGGGATGTCCACAGCTTGGACTCGATGACCTTGGAGATCTTCTCCGGCCTAACTGATCCAGTGTGGGATTCTTTGGTTCCTCTGGATCTGTTGCACGGAGTTTTCCTTCTCTGCTCATTCAGGGCACCAGAGGCTGGTGTCTCAATGACCACTGGTTGATCCAGGACCTCCTGCTGGCCACCATGGGAACGGGACTGGTCGGGAACCCAACACCACATTCACACGGCTCATTCCTCCTCCCACTCACTCAGCTTCAGCACAACGTTGGTATTTTGCAGCCAGGTGTTGTTTCAAGTAAAATCCAAACATCCAAACCTGAGGTTTATCTCCAAATCTCGGTCGAGGCCCAGCCTTCCTTCCCTAGCTGGGAGCAGCAACATCTTTGGGACATTTCCTGTTTTCTTCCTCCCTATGAGAAGGGAAGGGCCATGGCCTAGCCAAGACCTGAAACATCTTTGGCTTAATCTCCCTTATTTCTTCCAGATCTTTCCTGGGGGCTTAGGGAGTTTTTGGGGTTCATTTTGGATGTTAAGGGAGTTTTTGGGCTTCTTTTAAGGTTGCAGCACTTTGAGACAAAAAAAAAAACCCCAGGGCTGGAACTCCTGATTTACAGGGGTTATCTCCTCTGGAGCCTCAGCACTTCCATGGAAAGAGGAAGATCCCAGTGAGCCAACCTGATGCCCAGACTCTTCCCTGGCACAGCAAAGACCCACAGACTGCAGCAGTGGTGACAAACGTGTCCTTCACTGGTGACACCACTGCCATGGACTTCTGTCTTTGCAGCAAGGACAGTCCCAGAAGGAAAAAAAAACAAAAAAAAAAACAAACCTCCCAATGATGTTTAACATTGGAAACAATCTGAAATCCCAGGTTTTCCGTTTTTTTGATGGAAAAACTCCCAGGAAAAGGGCGCCTGGGAAAAGCAGAGCCGCAGTTTGGTCTGCTGGGGGTGAATTAGCTCCACACCTTTTGCTTTGAATTACCTGAGGCCATCAGTCCCCACCTCTCCCCTTCATGGGGCAAATTTAGAGCTGGAGAACAGGCCCTGGGCATCACCTGAGGCAGAATTAAGCTGTCCCTGCTTAAGCTCAGTCCTCACCTAGACCTGCCCCTTTAGTGCTGGGTCTCCAGGGCGTGGCACCTTAAACTGGAGTCGATTTGTCACTTGGGAGAGGTGACAAACACGAGGAATGCGTCTACCTGTGGGAAGGAAGGTTTTTTCCTGGTCTCCAAGGCTGGAAGCTTAGAGAATAACCTGTCTAAGCCTCGGTGATGAGCTGGCTTTGGTGTGGACACACCTGAGAAGATTAGAAGTCTATCGTGGTCAATCATCTCTACACGAAACACAGATAAAGGTAGAGGGAGTCCAGCAACCCCCAAGGTCTGCTCCAGCTGGGCTTTGCTTTCCCCACGATCTGCTGGGTGTTGATAAAAAACACGGGGCAGGCAGGGAGTTATCTGTGCCCAGCTTCTCAGGAAGCAGGGAGAGGAAAACACCTCAGGATAAATCAGTCTGTTCCTCTTCTCAGGAGTCAGGTGCCGAACCCATGAATGAGATTCTGAACCATCACCGAAAAGGGATCCCCGGCAGGTTTTGCCATAAATACTTTGCTGACTGCCCTGTTATGCTTCCAACATCCCCAGGGGCTCTCCTTGAGGAAGAACTGAGACTGATTCTCATCCTGCTTTTTTAAACAGCTTTTAGTGTCCTGTATTTTTCACAGGTTTTTATTAATGGCTACTGTGCGAAGCACGGCAGGGCACCACCTAATATTTACAAAAAACATTTTACTACCTGAGTGATATCACCACATCCCAAAGGCATTTCAACCCCAAATGGTGTCCAGGCACAAAAACCAGACAGACACAGCCCCTTTAACCCCGAGAAACACCAAGAGGGACCCAAAGAGCAAAACCAGCTAAATCCCAACGTCCCAAACTACCACCACAAAAATCTACTCACCTGATGAACCCTCTGGCACGCTCCACTTGCAATAGTCTGCTGCTAGGAGGCCTGACAATGAAATGCAAGTGTAAAAGGCTGAGAAAAGGGGAAATATTGCAGCTGGAGAGGGGGATTTAGTGGGGTGATTAATGTACTCATAGGAAGCGCATCCTTTGGTTTACAGGGTGAGTGCAAAAATTCAGTGCCCACAGAGGAGTGGCACCCCAATATCAGGCAGAGCAACCAAAATATTTCTAATTCCACACAGAACGTTGTGTGTGTGAGCGGGAGGTAAAGTCAGAGGTAAGGACAAGGCACTGCCAGATACTTTACAAACATTTAGATGAATGGTTTAATTGGCCCAGAGAGGCCCAACGAGGAAGGTCTGCACAGAAGCAGTGAAATCCATCACGGAGGAGCTCAGGCCACCTCCAACAAAGCTCTCCACGATTCCTGGCGAAGAGGGGATGAGAGACGGATGAGGAGCAGCAGTGGCTGCCAAAGCGGAATTCCTACATTTCCCAGGAGCACGAGGCTGGGAAGTTCATGAAATCCAGGCACTCCTTGGAGCCTGGGAGGAGCTCCAGAGGATTTGAAGGCTCTGAGGGCCTGGCTGGTTTCAGCTGGGCCGGTGCCGACGGCTCACATGCGAGCACGGACATGGGCACATCCCGGGGAGCGTTGAGCACATGGAGACATAAAGCAGCCATTGTGCTGGCAGAAAGGCAGTCTGTAACCAGATAGGCCCTGGCTCCATCTAAAAGCCATTTTCCCAGCATTTTTGCTGATTTTCTCCCCAGGAGCCCTCCCTGCCACAACAGGGTGCACATTCATGGCCAAGCGGCGGGTCCAACGCCACGGGTTCTCCCCGCCGTGCCCCATCAGTGCCTTTGTGCCAGGGAATTCTGTGCTCTTAACCCAAGAGAGGTGGCAGGAGCCCCCCCAGCAGAGCCTTTGGAGGAAGATAAATCCTTGGGAAGGTGTTTAAAGCTTTACCTTGATATGGGAAGCTGCAGCTGTGGTGATCTGCTGGAGCCTCACCTGGCACTAGGTCCTGCCCAGCTACCAGGAGGTAAGTTTGGCTTTTTTCCTCAGGGAAAAAGGGGCTGGAAATGCACCTGAAGGCTCCATTTTTTTCCCCCCTCTTCCTCAAAGCACAGCCTCCAAATGCAGCTAGAAAAGCATCCCTGCTCCAAACCAGCACATCCCTTCCCTCCTGCAGCAGTGTCCCGGGCTTTGGTGTCCACAGCCTGTCCTTTATAGGACAACTTTGGCACAGCTTCCCCCCCAGGTAGGACCTGGCCCATCCTCAACGAGGTGAGCAATAAATCACAGCCAATGCACGCACGACTCAGATGTGGAACTTTTCATGTAAAGAGCAAGTTTTTACAGTCCACATTCCTCCTTTTTTTTTTTTTTTTGTACACCACAGTCTCCCACTGCCCGGCAGGTGGGATGGGTTCCCACCTCGAGTATTTACCCTTGGAATGCTGTTGCCTCTGGCAGATTCCTCCCTTTTAAACTCTGCACATCTGTTGTTCGAAACACAAAGTTTGGGCTCTGGCCTGGTAGACTGAAGGCACAGAACTTTTGTGCCCCAACCATCCAGGCCTGGGGGTTGGAAGTGTCCTTTGCACACCAAGAGAAAGCAACGACGGGCGCAGGGAGAGGGATGAGTTTGCTTTCCCAGAAAGGAGATTTCCAGCTCTTTTGTCCCTGTGGGTCTCACCTTGGATTTGTGGCACGTGGACCCGCACAGACAAAATTTGTGAGGAGAATCAAGCAGTGCAAGAGCCTGTCCTGTCCCTTCCCAGGCAGACAGAACAGGTTGGAAAACGAGAGAGCTGTGGTAGTGGTGGCTGGAGAATTCCTTCTGTTTTTTATTTGCTGGGATGAATCCAGGTCCGAGTCCTGGCTCAGATGGGAGGCCCACAGGTGAGGAAGCACATCCCCAGCAGCAGCACACACCCAGAAACCCTAAACCAGCCAAGTCCCAACTCCTCATTTTCTGCTGAACTTCAAACCTCTTAACACGTAATTCCTATTCAGAAGTGCAATTCAAACTTTTTTTTTTTTTTTATGGCAAGGAAAACCTTGGAACCTCTGAGAAGGACATCAAACTCACTCGTGGGTCAGAGCAACAGGAAACAACCAGGGGCCAAACTCACTGCTGGCTCTGATCGAACAGAAACCCTCCTGGCTGCTGATCCCTGCGACTTCAAAGGAGCTGAGCATCCCCTATTTACTCCAGCAATAAAATCCCACTTCCATTAGCTCCGTGTCCACCACTTAAAACGCAGCAGTCCCAATTTACACACCAATTAGAGCCCCCTCTAATGCCTGGGAGTACAAAGCTTTGGGGTTTTTGGTTGGTTGGTTTATTTTTTTTCCTCCCCGATGGGAAGAGGTGGAAGGGAAGAGATCAGGGGGCTCAGGGGAATAGCAGAGAGCCTTTCACTGCGAGGGCTCGTGCTCAAATCTGTCCTAGGCCAGAGGAACAGATGGTCCCTCCCCAGGGCTGGGCTGTGGCTTACATCAAATAAGGGATTGTCTCAGGCCACTGGTGGACAATTTATTGCAGCCTCAAATGTTCCTCCTGCTCGAGAAACCCAGGGATTCCAGGGCTACGAAGCAACTGCTGCCCACCTGATCCCAGGCACCTCATTCCTGCAGGGAACTGAGGGGAATTGCTGCCTGTGAGGTGCAGGAACCTGGATCTGGGGCTAGAACCACCTGCTTTAGCTGTCATCAGCTCCTTGGACTCGTCAGCACCAGAACACACTCACTGAACTTCCCCTGGGAGGTTTGGGAGGTTAAAATCGTGGGGAAAAGGGAGGTGGGGAAGTTGAGGGATCTGTGGCAGCAAGGGGGCAAACCCACAGGGAAAGGAAGTTTGCCACAGTCTGTAAGCTGGGGATGGGAACAATAAACCCATGATTAATTTGAAACCAGTTCCAAGCCAGTGCTTGCTCAGTCTGCACCTCCTCCAGGGCAGAATTGAACCCAATTCCCATGGGCAGATGGAGAAAAAGTCCATTGGGTATCCCAGGAGCAGAAGAGTGTCCACATGAACCACCAGAAAGTGTTACCCAGAGAAGGGAATTTGTACCACTGAGAGGGAATAAATTATGCCAAAAAGACATGGAGGGTGGGAGACAGGAGTCAGATTCAGGCTTAAAAATGCCAGCGGTGGTTTTGAAAAAGATCCAGAGGAGAAATGGCTTTTTTAAAAAAAAAAAATTCTGCAGCTCCACGAGGACTTGCCAGGAGGAATCCTGGAAGCCAGTGCTCCTGACCTGGCTTTTCAGGGATGGTTCCAGACACATCCAGTGGGGATGGGAACTTGTGCAGCCTCCCCTGGCCCGGTGTGCCGGGCGGGGAGCGCCGAGCAGGGAAAATAGGGCGATTCCCTGGAATCTTCCTGCACCAGCTGTTTACCCCGCTGCGGATTACTGCTGTCACATGAGCTGCTTTACAGCAAAGCCAAGCTGTCTCCATGAGCTGAGAAGGTCACTGGGAGACAGGGGCCTGCAGGGACAGACACATCGCCCTGCTCTGCCTTCCCAAAGGGACACCAGGCAGCTCCGAGGGCAAGGGGAGGTGGTTTTACCTCCTTTTGAACCTCCCTGGGCCTGTTGGAACCCTGAGGATTCCAGGCTTTCTGTGCTGACAGGCAATGACCCCCCCCAAGAGAACACTGCATTCCACCTGAGGCTGTGGAGAAGGCTTCTAAAATTAAACAACAGCACTGGGATTGTGGGTTTGTGGTTTGAATGGAAGCCTGTGAGAGCACAGGGTGGAAAACTTACAGAGTTTAAGGGTTTAGAATATAGTAATGTATATATAAAGCAAGATAGAGGTTTTAAGGTGGAGGTTAGTCCTTTTTCACCTTCTTTTTCAAGGGTCTAGGGGGTGTTTTGTAATTGGATAGAAAAGTCTGCACTGCGGGCCATGGGTGGTTGGTTACTGAGTTAAAAGTAAAAATAATTTAAGTGTCATTTCTTAATTAGACAGTTTATCCTTAAAAGGCCTTTAGAGAGAGACAGAGCTCCATTTTTTACCTTGGTAGCTAGAAGTGCTGTAGAATTCACAGCTCGTGAGACTGTGATACAGATAAAAATTAAAAAACATCTGAGTCCGAACAAGAAACACCATCTCAAGTATTTAATCCCGACTCTGGCAAAAAAAAAAGAAGATAAAACTTGACACACGCCCTCTGCTCGAGGGATATCCCAGTGCTGAGCCTACTGCTGTCCATTGACCAGGCTCCAGTCAAAGTGCTGGAAGCTGGAAGAGTCCTTAGGGTGACAGATTTCCCTTCTCTCCCTTGGGTGCCCACCAATGTTTCGGACAAAGCCACCCAATGGTCACCAGCCAAGACACATCAAGGTGACACCTCCTCAGGCTCCTGTGCAACCTGCTGGTGCCTCAAATAACACCCCAGTCAACCCCAGAGTAGGAAATGTCCTCCTCAACCCCAAAATCTAAGGGCTGAACATCAAGGAAGAGGGAAGAGGTTCACTTGGGGAAAGCAGAATTCTGAAAGTTCAGCGCAGCCACTTGGGAGAATTCATTAAAAACCTCCCATCTCCCTCACTCTGCCAGGGCAGGGCTGCTGCACAAGGAAAACCTTTCTGCAGGACAGGGCTCTTTACGACGCCCCAAGAGACACAAGACAGATGGGGCTGTGCTTTTAGGCTTTAAAATCACACCCTGCTCCGAAGCTCCAACGAGGAGATAAATCCAGCGATCCTCTGGATGTGCTCAGCAAAAAGCAACAGGGGAACTTGGGAGGCCAGACCCTGCTAAAGGAAGCAGCTGAGGCTCTCAGAAAAGAGGGACTTTTCGAGGCAAAGAAAACCAAGAGCCACCTGGAAGTTTGGAGGAGTCCCTCCAGGAAGTGGGGAACAGCACATTCCAAAGAGGAGCAGGGAGTGAGGGAGAACAGAAACCACAAGTGGAAAACAAAAAACCACGAGCTGGGGGGGAAATGAAGAGCCAGCAAACCTCAGGGCAGGGAGCAGCCCCAAGTTGCAAGGCAGGGCATTTCTCCTTCCCCGGGGCTCACAAAGCCCATCTCATTTCCTAAAGACGCCTCTCCCGCAGCAACGACAGCTTGCTGGGATTTCAGCCAGCTTCCCATTTGGATCAGATTGCACCCTACACCCACTGACAGCCATTAAGGGCCCCCGCAGCTCACAAAGTGCCCTCGGGTCAGGCGAGCCTCCACCCTCCAAACGCAGCGACCTTTTCACATTTTCAGCTCTGCAGTGGAGAGGGTGGCCTGACCCAGCCCAGCCCGCGGCCACCAGGGCACCTGCCAGGAGCTGTGCCCTGCTGTGTCATCTCTTGGAACCCTGGAGGTTGAGAATTTCAGGTTTTTCTGTTCTAAAAGGCACTGACCCTCAAGCAAGCCCCACGTCTGACTTGAGGCTGGTGGAACGGGCTCCCGAATTGAGTGATGGGGTTGTTGGGTGTGGAGTTTGAAGAGCATTGCGTGATCTCACACGCTGAAAAACTTAGAATTTAAGGGTTTAGTAGATAGTAATATATATGGGGCAATATGGAGGATTGAAGGCGCTGTCTAAGTCCTTCCTCACCTTCTTCTTGGTTTTGGGTGTTTTTTTCTTATTGGGTCTGCATTGTGAACCTTGGGTGGTCAATTTTTGGGTTAAAAGTGTAAATAACGTAGGTGTCACCTCGTTATTGGATAGTTGATGCTTAAAAAGACCTTGGAAAGAGAGACAAAGGTAGAAACAGCAGTGACACCCCCAGCCTTGCCCGAGGTGCAGCACTGTCCCTTCCCACCAGGGATGGGGATGAGGTGGGAGGCCTTGCAAGCCAAAATCTGCCAAAATCTGCACTGGGAGATGCTCCAGCTGCTGCACAGCTGTGGAGACCACTGCCCATCCTCACTGGGTGGTGAAGGGTCAGCTGGGATCAGCTGAAGGAACTGCCCTGAACTCCAGGCACGAATTCAGGGAAGCAGCTCACAAGGAGGGAGAGCTGGGACCTCTCTGTGGGGTTTCCTGGAGGAGCAGGATGAGCAGAGATGGTGGCAGCAGCATGAGACTGTCCTGGGATCTCTGCTGTTGAGCTGGAAGATCTGCCAGAGATGGGCTCAAAAAGCTGAGGTGGGGTTCCAGGATAGTTTGGAACGAGTTGTTACTACAGGGAGAATCCGCCACACGGGAATGTTATCCTGAGAGAAAAAGCAGCAAAGCAGAGCTGCTGGTTTTGATTTTGGCTTCATCTGCATCCACCCAGCTCCAGACTGGTGGGTTTGAACGCTCAGCTCCACACCCAGCACAGATGGGTCCAGCAGAAATGGCACAAAGCTGCTTTCCCCAGGCTGGTGGTGCCTGTGGCCCTTCCAGGAGCACCAAAACCTTTGAAGAAGCTCTGCTGGTCAAGCTCTGCCAAGCCTCTGATCCAGGTTAGGTTAAGTGTGGAGGAGGAGGAGAAGACCTGGGAAGAGGACAGAGCAGCATCTCCGATGGGTCAGGAGAGATGCAGGGCTGGGCAGAGCTGGATTTCTGACCCCACCTGAGCCCTCCTCCCTAAGCTCAGGGATATAAATGAAACAGCACCAGGCTGGAGATGTGCAGTTTGTCAGGGGAGCAATTCCCAGTCCCAGCCTGGAGCCAAAACACCAATCCCAGAGGGTGGCACCACCAAGATCTGCTTGCAGACACCTTTCAAGAACACCTCCATCCTTCCCATCCCCGTTCCTGGACTGGAAACAGTGGCAAACAAGGAGATGTTTGTCTGTCCAGCTCTGTGCTTCCAGACCTATTCAAGAAAAGATGTCAACTCCACTGGCTGCCATTCCTTTCCTGCCTGGATTCAACCACATCTCTTTTAGACAGGAGCTTGTCTGAGGATTGAAGTTCCCATCTATTGCAGAGACCCCAAAAAATGTGTTGTGACACCAGAGCCACGTGCCCTGACAGCCCCAGACACCCAGAGAGGACCAGGAAAGCTCAGGACGTGGCTCTCAAATCCAAGTTGTTGGGGATTTTGTCTCCATGAACTGAAAAAAATCCCCTGGAATTTAAAGTGAATGTTGGTGGTGGTAAAGTCAAATGAGAAGTCATTAAGAGATCAAAGAACCATGGAATGGTTTTGGGTGGGAAGGGACCTTTCAAGGTCATCCAGTCCCAACCCCTGCCATGGGCAGGGACATCTCCCACTGTCCCAGGGTGCTCCAATCTGGCCTTGGACATCCCAGGGATCCAAAGCTTCTCTGGGAATTCCAGCCCAGCCAGGAATTCCTGCCCAAGATCCCATCCATCCCTGCCCTCTGGCACTGGGAAGCCATTCCCTGTGTCCTGTCCCTCCAGGCCTTGTCCCCAGCCCCTCTGCAGCTCTCCTGGAGCCCCTTCAGGCCCTGGAAGGGGCTCTGAGCTCTCCTTGGAGCTTTTGTTTCTTGAAGACAGAGAAAAGCAGGATCCAGGGAACACAAATACATCCCTTCACCTGCCAAAGGGCCTCATTTCAGCACCCATCCTGCACTGAGCAGCTCCTTCTGAAGCCACCTGAATTCCTGAGGGGCTGTGAGATGAAGGTGCAGAAGCCTGGACAAATATCATACAAATCCACCAAACAAACGGGTTTTGAATCCAACCTAAACCCACAACAAATCCCAACAAAGCATCACATTCAGAGTGTTCCCAGCCAGACTGACTAATTCCTGGTTTTGGGGCAAAGAGTCACCAATGTAAATTGTGGGATTTAACAAAAAAACCCAACCAACTGGGATCCATCAAATAGGAAACTTCCCAACATGACAACTCAGAAGACAGATCTGAATTTTCCATGGGAAATTCAGGATCAGCCAAAAGAACTTCAGCTTCCTGTCAGCATGGCAAAGATGGGAACTGCTTTGGGCAGTCAGACCTGCTTGAAATTCTTGCACCAGCCAACAGGCAGCTCCTCCTTTCAAAATTTATGGCTGAAGAGGAAATCCTGCCCAGCCTGGAGTCGCTACCAGCCCTGCTGCCTTCCCTCCTGCAGCCCAGAACAAAAGGGAACATATTGCAACTGTGCTGAAGAGAGGAGGGCTGCTGTCTGTTCCTTTAAACGTAAGGTTAATGCCCTGTAATCAGCTTTAATTTTTAAACAGGCCCAGCCCTCCTGTCCATTTCCCCTAATTCAGGACACGTGGAAGGTAAATGGCCTGCGCTTAAACCGGGCCAGCCTGGGCTGTGACAGCTGGGGAGCCTGCGAGGCTCAACTGCCTGATCACAGGAATGGATGTCAGAACTCACCAGGGGAGGGGAAACGGGGAGGGCAAGGGAGGTGCTGGAGATGCTGTGAGGTCAGGGAGAAGCAGGAGACGAGGCCAGATGGGGCACGGGCTCATTTTGGGAGGGGGCGGTGGGAGCTCCCCGAGACCAGCAGGACTGGGAGAAATGATGGAAGTGATGGAACTTTCCAAGGAAAGGCCTTGGAGGTGGTTCCTTGCTCCAGGGAAGGGGTTCCCTTTTGGGGATATTGGGAACTCTTGTCATGGAGACGCTGAGCAGGGAACGGCTGCTGGCTTTTTAGCGACAACATCAGGAACTGAGTCACTCCTGGTGCCTCCTCCCTTCTGTGCTCTCAAAGGCAGGTTTGGAGCTAAAGAGCAGCCTGGAGACTTCACTTGAGACTTGGGATACAGAACAGGGGCACAAAACCACCTGGGAGGCTCCTTGTGCTCCTCAGGCACCGCTGCCTTTGTGAAGAGCAGAGAGGCCTTGGAACAACATCCCGAGTGCTCATCGTAGCAAAATATTTTTTCCTTGAGAATTGCAGAATGGTTTGGGCTGGAAGGGATCTCAAAAGATCCATGGGCAGGGACACCTTCCACTATCTCAGGTTGCTCCAAGCCCCAATGTCCAACCTCGCCTTGGACACTTCCAGGNGTGTCCAACCTCGCCTTGGACACTTCCAGGGGCAGCCACAGCTGCTCTGGGCACCCTGTGCCAGGTTCTCCCCACCCCATCCCAGCCAGGAATTCCTTCCCCAAATCCCATCTGACCGTGCCCTCTGACAGTGGGAAGCCATTCCTGTAAGCCTCGTTCCTCTAAGTCCCCATTCCACACCAGAAAGCTGCTGTAAGCTTTCCCTGGAGCCTTCTCTTCTCCAGGCTAAATAAAGACAATAAAATGAGGGGTTTCTACCCCAAAAAGGCCAAACTGTCGCCAGAAACGACCCTTCTGCGTTCCCATCAAGGAAACCCAAAGGAATCCCCCTCCAGCCCGTGTTGGGGCTGTGTGAGGCTGCTTCCATCCCACACCTGGACCCGGGAGGGATGCAGGGAAGCTCCGGCCACGGATGTGGGACAGGAGGAACTATTTTTAACCCCGGTTGGTGGGCAGACAAATCCTAATCGGCAGCGGCAGCCGCCTCGTCAGCAGGGCCAGGATGTCAGAGCAAAGCCGGCCGGTGGCCGTGACAGCCCCGCGTCACCGGGACAGCCCCGCGTCACCGGGACAGCGCGGGATTAGCGCCGGCAATCAGCCGGGACCGGCAAACGCCACCGGCCGGCTTCAAAGGGCAGGGCAAGTTGTGCCAGGCTGCAAACAGCAGCTCCCTGAGGGCTGGGGGATGCTTTGGCTCTGCTTGTGCTGAGAAATGAGCTGGGTGCTGCGGTTGTTTTGGTCCCGAAATCCCGACGGGGAGTTGGTGGTCACAAGCCAGGGGAGAGGCTGAGAGGGAATGGGGGTGGTGGGCACAGGGATGCAGTTAGGAAGGCCCTTATCTCTACAGGAGTGAGTGTTCTTGGAATCATGGAATCGTTGAGGT
>VWYO01025675.1:1379-31469 GCA_013400275.1 Rhadina sibilatrix
GGGATGGGATGGGATGTCCCCCGTCAGTCCCTGACCAGCAGGGCCACCCCAGCTCATCGGGAACCAGCCAAGCTCCCCCACCCTCCTCCAGCAGCCTGGAGCCCCTGCAGGGCTGGAGCTCCCTGCAAGGACAGACTGGCCCTTCCAGCCCCGCTCCTGAAACACGGGACAGGGGGACAGGAGAGGAGGAGGGGGAGGGAGACGGGGGCTTTACTCTCCCCCTGGACATAGGCTGGGAATGGAATGGAATGGAATGGAATGGAATGGAATGGAATGGAATGGAATGGAATGACAGCAGCCCCTGCCGGGACTCCACGTGCCCGTGCGAGCTCTGCCGGGCAAGCCGGGGCTGCCTCGCTTCCCCGTGCTCGCACCCCGGTGACAAATGAAAGCCCAGGTATTTCTCCAAGAGCTTCTGCACCTCCTGCTCCCGCCCCGTGGCACCACAGCCTTTCCTGGGGACGCTGCCGGTGGCTTTTGCGAGGCCACCCCCTCAGGCTCAGCGCTCACAGGCGTCTGTCACCTCCCTCCTGCCAGCCTCGGAAAGGCGCACGGCGCTGAGCTCCTTCTCCTTCTCCTTCATTACATCTCCCTCCAATTCCCTTCCCCCTCCGGTCATTCACCCCCCTGGAGGGCCCGAGCGCGGCGCAAAGGAACGAGCCCCTGCGCATTGTTCATCAGGACGGCTGCTAATTACTGCGGCGGCAGCTCTGCCCTGCCCGGGCTGCCGGGAGGCTCCGGAGCCCACCAGCGCAGGAAGGCTTTCTGGAGACGCCGTGCGCCGGTATCGCGAGCAACCAACAGGAAAATGAGCATTGTGAAATGGCAACCTCATTTAGATAAGCGCGCCGTGAATCCGTCTGATTTGTACACAGAGCCATTACACGGTCACGGCCCGGCGGCTCCGGCCTCGCTTCTCCCCTGCTCCCGAGTGCCCCAGCTCGGGGAGCATCCCGGGCCAGCGCAGCGCTGCTGCCAGCTGCCAGCGCCGAGGGCAGGGCCAGCGGCGCCCCTGGCTGGCACTGCTGCCACCTCCCCGGGCTCCGAACCCTCACAGTGCCCCTCATCCCTCACCCAGCCGCTCACGGGGCTCCCCTGCGGCTGCAGAACGCTTGGGAGCCCCTCTCCACTTTCCTCCTTTTCCCAGTACCCGCTCCAGATCCTCCTTGGGGAGTGGGTGACCCCTGTGGGCACAGGCAGGGCACCCCCGGGGTGGCACAGGTGCCACAGCCCCTGGGCTGGCAGGGTCCCTGCCACCCCCCGGCCCTGGGGGACACAGGGGGAGCCACTGCAGCTGTGGGATTTGTCTTCCCGCAGAGTTTTCCACAGGCAGAAATGCCAGAAGATTTTAACATCCATGCTGACAGCTTGGGAATCACCGTGTTTAATAACAGCAAGCTGACAGGGAAGCTCCAGGAACAGAAATTCCCATTTCCACACCGTCCCGGTCCATCCCCATCAGCCCGGACGTGCAGGAGGTTTGGACCTCTCCAGGTGCCTGCACCAGTTCCATCACCATGGCATCACAGAGCTCTCGACTCGTTAAAAATAGAACAAATAGCATTTTCTCATTGTTTCTTCCTCCCAAGCTTTCGGGAGAAAGGCTGGAACCACTCACGGCTTTATTTTATTTATTCCCTTGTCTGCGAAGGAGCGAAGCACAGGGAAAGGGACAGGAAAACGGGCGGGTGGGAAGGAATTTCAGGGGATTGTCTGTGTTGCCGTAGGGTCCCTGGGGTGGTTCCCATCCCCAGCCGGCTCCGGGCTGGCAGCGTGTGCCAGGTGGGGCGGGAGAGAGGCAGACAGGAAGGAAGGAGCTCTGCGTAATTGAGAGCAATCCCACGGAGAGCCGGGATTAATTAGTGCAGACATCCCGGCCCGGGGAGCGGGCTCTGCAGTGCTGCTGCGTTTTTCCCATCACCTGCAGGCTGGGAGAGGCAGCCTGGCACGGCCCGGGGCAGAGGGGCTCTGCTGGCCCGGGGAAATGGCAAACCCATCCATCGCCCCAAAGGTGCCCGGCACAGCTCAGCCCCAAAGAGACAAACGGGGTTGGAGCCCCTTCCTTCCCTGCTGCACCCTGAGGAAGCTCCCTGCTTCCCTGCTTCTGGAGCTGTAGTTCAGGGACTGTGGGGATCGTCTGAGTTTGCCCTTTTACCATCCCTCTCAACGAGTCTGCTGTGTGATGAGATCCCTTGGCAGGTCCCTCTCCAGCCCTGCAGCCTCCTGAGGGTGTCCCTGGCACAAGGCCAGCCCAGCTGCTGCCCAGGGCACGCAGTGAGGGGGCTCAGAGCAGCTCTGCTGCGGGGCTGTGCCCACGGGGGACCCCTGAACCCAGCAGGCCTGGGCTACAAAGGTGTCCCAGCCCCTCTGTGCCAGAGCTCCACACCTCCAGACCCGCTCCACAGCCAGCAGCAACGCCCCCAGGGAGGGGCTGAAGGCACCAACCTCACCGTGCTCATTTTACAGCTCTCCATGAGAAGGGAAAGGCAACCCATCACAGCAAAGCTGATGATATCAGGCAGGGCTGTCCCACTGGCACCCTGCAGCACCATGGGAAGGAGGGATGGAAAAAACTCTCTCTGACCACCTCTCCCCAATCTAGGCCAGCGTGGAGGAGCATTCCAGCAGAGCCTCCTGCTCCTGAGGGGTCCTGACAGCCAACATCTCCTGCTCCCAGCCCAGGGTGACCAGAGCAGAGCCCAGGGTGACCCCAGCTCCCAGCACAGCCCAGGGTGACCAGAGCACAGCCCAGGGTGACCCCAGCTCCCAGCACAGCCCAGGGTGACCCCAGCAGAGCCCAGGGTGACCAGAGCACAGCCCAGGTGAGCCCAGCACAGCCCAGGGTGACCNCAGCACAGCCCAGGGTGCTCCCAGCACAGCCCAGGGTGACCCCAGCACAGGCCAGGTGCCCCCAGCACAGGCCAGGTGCCCCCAGCACAGCTCCCCAGCCCCAGCCCCAGAGCCTGGGGCTCCACAGCAGGCTGGGATGTCCCAGGCCTGCTCCTCCTGGGAATGCCACAGCTCCAAGGTGCTGCAGCTGACACGTGGGACCGCTGTGAGCACCAGTTAACCCCAGAGGTTTATCCCATCCCGTTCTGCCACCATAATCGAGCAGGAAGAGACACTAATTAGCAGGGAGCTGTTGCAGGGATGCATGAATATTAATGCCACCGTCCAAACTAATTTCCCCAATTACTGCTGTTACAGCAGCTCCATTACAATCCATAAACCCGGGCCTGATAGGAAGATCTCCCTAATAAGGGAGTGAGAACAACTGCTGGAGAGCTCTGCCACGCCTCAGCTGACACTAACAAGGTTCATGTTTCCCCTGTAGAAAAGCACAGAAATCTGTAAATATTTTAAGAATGGGAGCAGCCTTTGCCTGCAGGTGTAAATATTCTGCTGTAAAACCCACACAGGAAGGAAGGAGCTTCCCCCAGCACAGCCCCAGCTCAGGGGAGTGTTTGTGATCTCCTGAACTCCCAAGCGTGGAGCACTGAACACAGAGACAGGGAGACCCATTAAACCAATGAGCTGGCTCCTGCTTTGGGATCTCTGTTCCAGATTTCACATTGATACTCCCCTCTGCAGTGCCTGTGCTCAGGAATTCATCAGTCTGTGACATGGCTGAACGGTTATATGACATGCTGGAGCTTAAATGCACTTTTATTATGCATAAAGCATTACAGTTTTTTGTAGTTATTTCCTTTCTCAATGCTTTTTTACCCCTCTGCAAACGCAGCCAATGCTTGGAAATGATAAAACTAAAAACTCTGCCGTGACAGAGGAACTGAACCTTTTCCTGAGGAGGAAGAACCATTATGTGCATTTAGACACATGACTGAGTTGTGCTGATTCAGAACAAGGGTAACACATCACTGCTGCTGCTGGAAGTGACCAGTGCTTGACGTGCACTGAATTTAATTAATTAACCAGCACCCAGAGGTGAACTGATCACAGTCACAGCCCTGGGAGGCAGCCCCGAGGGTCTCACAGCCCAAGCAGAGCAGCAAGAACTGAACTCTCAGCAGAGGAAACAAATGATGAGATGGTTATGGATGGTTATGGTCAGTTCTGACTGACCAGACCCCAAAGTCCACCTGGAGCCCAGCCCCTGCAAGCCCTCACACTGAGGCAAAGACTCATCTTCCCTCTTCACTGAAAAAGACAAGGCAGCAGCACTTTCTAGCAGAATCACAGAACCCCAGAATATCTGGGGCTGGGGGGACCTCAGGAGAGCAGCCAGTGCCAGCCCCTGCCCAGGAACACGTGCAGGAGGGTTTGGGGTGTCTCCAGAGAGGGGGAGCCCCTGGCTGCCTGGGCAGCTGCTCCAGGGCTCGGCCCCTCCAGGGACAGCAGCTCCTCCTCAGGCTGCTGGACCTGCCGTGTTGGAGTTTGTAGCCAAATGCCTGTGAGAAGCAGCTCTCAGGGGCACCCCAGGGCCCTGGAACCACCAAACCTGGCCCCTGTCCTGCCCCCAGGACCTGACTGACCACTGACCACCTGCACCCACCCGGGGCTGATGCTTCTCCAGGGAAACAGCAGCACAAGGGGATTGGTGCCAGCACAAACACGGGCCAGGCACAGCTGTGCTCTCCTGGTGCTCCCCAGGAAGGTGGGCACACAGACACACCGAAGTGGGGAAGAACTGAGCAAGCAGAAAGCCCTCAGTGATGATCAGTGACACAGGGAGATGTTAAAACCCGAGTTAAGCATCGCACAGGTGAGGCTGTGCCGGGGCAGAGGCAAAGCTCAGGGGATGCTCCAGGGTTTCACACGAGCCACAGTTGGAACCCCAGCTTCACCAGCGGGAGCAGCGTGCAAGCGCAGGAGCCTCCGAGAGGTTTTTTTTCTCTGCTTCCACCTGCTGGCCAGACCATCCCCAACTCACCCGGGATCAGCTCCGCGGGTGAGCTGAGCCTGGGGCCGTGCCCTGGCCGGAGCCCAGCGGCTGCTCCGGAGCTCGGGGACATCCCCGGAGCAGCACGGTGGGACACGGAGCGGCTCCTGATCTCTGTAAGTGCCACGGCTTCCAGTTACTGTCCGAGTAATGACACCTCGGTTCCTCGGTGCTGGGGCTGACACATTCCTGTGGAAGTGCTGGACGCCACGGCACCTTCTGGAAACAGAAAGCAAAACTGAAAGGCAGCCTCGTGGCAGCAGCCTCGTTTCCGTGGTGATGCCAACAAAGAAGAATTTAACTAATATCAGCTTGGGGATGAAAAGCAGTCTCTCTGTATTTCAGAAGATTCGTTTTTCCAGAAGGGGCACTGACTGAAAACTGGAAGAGGCTGGTGGCAGTGGTTCCTGGAGATAATTGCTGTTAATGACTTTGCTGCAGGATGAACACGGAATCAGAGCCCGGTTCTGTGGAGATGTGCACTCGAGCACCTCAGTCAGATGGGCACCCCCAGGTCCAGCTCAGCCCCACTCACATCACAAGGATGGCTCTCACAGAAGCTGAAATTCTCCTCTGCACCCTCCCCCAAGGAATCCTCTCCAAACTCCAGGCTCCCAGCAGGCACAGCCCGGCAGGGAGCAGCAGGTGAATCATGCAGGGATGCTCCCCAAATGCCTGATCAGCAGGACACAGCCTCAGGCCGTGCCAGGGGATGCTCAGATTGGACACTGGGAAAAACTTCCTCACAAAAGGTTTGCCAAGCCCTGCAACAGCTGCCCAGGGAGGTGGTGGATCCCCATCCCTGGAAGCGCTCAGAGCTCCTGGGGATGTGGTCAGTGCTGGGGTGATGGCTGGGCTGGATCTCAGAGTGCTTTTCCAGCCTGAAGGATTCCACAGTTGGAACAAGCAGGGAGATGCAGGAAGAGGAGAGGATGAGGAGCAGAGCTTCCCAGGCCAGGGCTGAGGCACTGAAATTGTTTCCCACTCTTCTTGTTCATCAAAGCTGCAGCAGGGCTAATAGGCTCAAATTGAACTCGAGTGCTCAGGAGCAATAAACCAGGCACATCCTGACCAGAACCAGGGCTGAAATTGTTCTGACCTGCCTTGCAGCTGCCTGCATCCTTTGTCAAAGCTCCTTTCATGTCCCTCTTCCCCACCAAGGACCAGGTCTTTGGTTCCTGCCCCTCAAGGCCTGTCAAGCTTTTCTTCTCCTGGCTCTCTTTAAAGACATTGCCTGTGATTCCAAGCCTTTCATACTTCTCCCCTTACATATCCCTGCTCCATCTGGCACTTGCAACACCTTCCAATTTAGATTCATCTGGAATGAATCCAGCAACAGCTTCAGAAATACTGAAGCAGATGCTTTAAACAATGTCTCTCCCACCTTCTGCACTGATGGGGAAGGAGGGAGCTGCCAGACCCTCCTGCCCTGCTCACCAAGGAGCATTCCCAGCTCTGCTGGAGGATGGAGCACTGGGGCACAGCTCCCTGGGGGGCTCTGGGCACAGCCACCCACTGCTCCTGGCCAGTTCCCATCTCCCTCCTTCCCAACCCTACAAACAAAATCCCATCTGCTCTCCCATTCTCTGCTGCCACCAGCCCTCCCTGTGTCTCTGTTGTTTTCTCCTTCCCCACACCCGCTGCCAGAAGGCCCCGGTGCCAGGCAGCAGGGGGGTGCCCCATCCCTGGCACAGCTCCCCTGGCTGCCACAGGGACCCTCCCCACTCTCAGCATCCCTGCAGTGCGGGGCTGAGGCAGTGGCTCCCCTCGAGGCCATGCCCAGGGGAGGGCAGGAGCTCAGGGCACCACCAGCACGGGCTCTCACCTCCCCTGGGGTGCTCAGCCCCTGGCTCAGCCCCTCCTGCCTGCCTCCAGCCCTCCTGGAGCCCTGCCAGGGGTGCTGCTCCGTCCTGAGGAGCTCCTGGACTTGCACATCCTCCCCCAGCTCCGAAGCTGCTGGCAGGCACTGATGCACAAACACCCAGGAACGTTTCATTATCAATGGCAACACTCACAGAGATCCAGGAACGTTTAATTATCAGAGGCATCAGTCACAGGCTGCAGCTCCACGCTCCCCACTGCCTACTCAGCACATCCAGCTCGGATTTACTGAGCTGCCTCCCTTCTCTCCCTGCTTCCTTCTCATCTCCCCCATCATTGCCCATCACTCCTGGGAAGCTCCATCAGTAATTCAAGCCAGGCTCGCAGCCTGGCTCCTGGGCACGGCGAGGGTGTGCTGCAGCATTGATCTGCCTTCCTGTGTGCTGCAAGAAACATCAATCACCCTGCTCAGCCTGCCCCCTCCTCAGTGCAGACCCACTGCCAGAGAGCCGAGCTGAGCTGAGCCTGCCACGCTGCCCGTGCTGCTGAGCCTCCAGCTGCCCCCAGACAGCAGCCCCGGGCTGCCCACAGATGGAGCAGAGGCTGGAGCTGACCTGCAGCTGGGTGCAGGCTGAGATGCTGAGGAGCACGGAGAGCTCCACCTGCCCACGGAGCACCCTCAGGGGCAGCACTGCTTCGGGGCCAGCTGGGACATCAGGCTGGGCAGGAGCCCGGCAGGGTGGGGTTTCCAGCTAATCAGGGCCCTGCAGGTCTCCCCACAGCTGTGGGATCTGGGATGGTCCTGCAGCAGGCAGCCCTGGTGGGACAGGTGTGCCCTCGTCACCCAGCCGAGGGTTTTCGTGGCTGGGAGGATTAAAGAGCATTTGCCCCCTCTTAAGGGACCACAAAGCAGCTGGGGAGCAAAGCAAGAGGGAGAATGAGCAGCAGCCAGAGGATGCAGGGAGGCTCCCTTGCTCAGCCCTCCACAGGCACACTCCTGCTGCCAGGGGGATCCAGGAGCTGTTCAGAGAGGTGTCCTGGAGCACCAGGAGGTCACACCCTCACCCCCTCCAGCACCCACCCACACCTGGCCCCCCTGACAGCTGCTGACGAGGCCATTACAGCCCTGGAGCAACTCTCATCGAGCTCATCATCATCATTTCTGCCAGGCTTTGAGTGGCCACAGGACCGTGGGGCAGCAGCTGTGGGAGCCAGCCCAGCCCTGCCCTGCCCTGCCCTGCCCTGCCCACCCTGGGCTGCCACTCTGGCACTGACCCCTTGTCCTCACAAGTGCCCTGTGACAATGGCAAGTGGCCCTGGGCAGATGCCAGCCCCTCACAGCTGGCAGGGGCCTGGGGGTGAGCCCCCCTTGCAGGACAGAGCCAAAGCTCCTGGCCAAGGACACCTCGGGAGTTTCTCCTGCCTCCTGCTCATCTGGCAGAGCCAGGAACAGGGCTGGCAGCAGCAAAGCGAGGGGAACGTGGCACCTGCCACACGCCTGCAGTGCCCAGAGGGGACAGCAGCGTGGCAGCCAGCAGGGCACAGGGCACAGGGCACAGGGCACGGGGCACAGGGCACAGGGCACAGGGCANGCAGTGCCCAGAGGGGACAGCAGCGTGGCAGCCAGCAGGGCACAGGGCACAGGGCACAGGGCACGGGGCACGGGGCAGCTGCTCCCTCCCTGGGCAGGCACAGAAGCTGCCCGAGCCCAGAGAAGCTGCAGCAGCAGCAGCAGGAGATTGTGCAAGAGGGAGAACCGGCCCCTCGTGCATTTCAATGCTGAATGAAGCTTCCAGGAGAGAAAAATCACAATGCCAGCAGAGCCCCAGCCCAAGCTGCTGTGAAACCCCTCCTTCACGGGGCTCTCCGTGTGCCTCACGTGTAATTAAATGATATGGATAATGAGAGCCAGGAATCAAAGGGAAGGCAAAAATAAAGGTTTGAAGGTAAAAGATGTTTTCAGATCTGATTTCAAAATGACGGTGCATAAATGGAAAAGCAAATTTAACAATATCACTGCACTCTATCATTAGGAGAAAATGAGAGCCATTTACTTATCGCAAAACTGCATTTTTTAAACAAAACCACCACTTAAAACCGAAGGTATCTTTGATAGAGAGACCATCAAAGCTGGGCTGTTCACAGCCAGGCAGGCTGCTCTGCTCTCCAGGCTCTGTGTCCCATGGGCACAGGGGGCAGCTGCAGCCCTGAGCCCAGCACAGGGCACAGGGCAGGGTGATGCCCCACAAACCTTGGCCAGAGGTGTGAGCTCCTCCCTCTGCACACCCCGGGGAAAGCCAGCCCAGGGCCCCCTGGATGTCCCAGGCTCAGGGAGCGGCCCTGGAAGTGCTGAGCTGAGGCTCATCGTGAAGCTTTATGGGTTCAATAAAAGGAAAATGCAAGTCAGCTTTTGCTGCCCACAAACACCAGGGCTTTGTTCTGCACCGTGCCCGTCATCTGCAGCTTCCCAGCGCCTCCCGGCTCCAGGGAAATACGCAAACTGCTGGAATTAGGCGGCGTTTCCCTCCTGTCCCTCCGCAGCCCCGGGGGTCAGCGCTCTCCGGCCCCTAAGCTCTCCCTGCAGGGTAGGACATCTGCTGCATTTGCAAGCACTCCGGCAAACAAAGGAACACAGGAAGTTTGCAAGGTGATTTGCCAAAAATCCCTGCCCGGTGCCGATTCTCCCTGAGCCAGCAGAGCTCTGCTGTTACAGCCTCACTGCGGTCTCCCCCAAAGCCAGCCAGGTGTGAGGCTCCCTCCCCAGCAGCTGCACCGGGCACCTCTCACACTCAGCCACTGCCAGCCCAGCTCTGGATTGAGCAGAAATTTTTAAATTATTCCAATAGATAAAAATGGTGTCACCAGATTTGTTCTGTCCCCGTGGTGGCTGAACTGTCCTTTCAAAACTCCCAGTTATTGCCAAAGCAGCAGGAGCACAATGCCCAGTGTCCTCCTGCACCTGGATTCCCAAAGAGGCTCTCACCCCCTGGGATCAGCCCAAGGCTTTGGAGGGATATCTCAGGGTACAGGGTAAAAGATTCCCAAAGAGGCTCTCACCCCCTGGGATCAGCCCAAGGCTTTATTCTCCAAGGGTTCCAGGGCAGAGAGAGAAGAAGGAAGAACAGGACTTGATCTGGTCTCTGCTCAGGAGAGAGAGCTGGGCCTGAGCCAGCAGGGCCAAGATAGGGAGGGAGGGTCAAACTGCATGGCCACAGCTTCAGGGGGTCTGGGGGGGAAAAACCATTCCCCAGGGGAATACAGCACTTGGAGGGCACCATCCCCTGCCCAGAAGGTGCCCAGGGCCAGGCTGGGGTGGTGGGAGCTGGGCACTGAGGCCAGCAGCAAAGGGAAGGAGCTTCCCTGAGGCTCTGGGGATGGGAAAAGCCCCAGGAGCAGGGAGAGGCTGCATTCCCTGCCGGTGCAGTTCCCTGGAGGCCGAGGCTCTGCTGCTGGGACCAGCAGGAAGCACAGTGAGAGCAGGGCTGGGGTGCAGGGGCAGCACAGAACCCTGGCAAAGCTGCCCCTCCCTGCTGCAGCCGGGGCACAAACAAACAGGAGGTGCCACCTTTGTCTGAGGGGGGAGCAGCTTTCTGGTGCCTTCAGGAAGTGCATATTAAAATTTTAATTCCCATAAATATCTTTTACAGCTCGCAGCACTAATTACGCCGAATTCATTTAGTCCTCAGACCGTTAAATAAAGTTTTCCATTGATTTACAGATTATGGGTTGATATATCACAGCAAAGCTCCTGCCTGGTTTATTATGCCCCTCGAAGGCTTTTTAAAAATATTATTCAGTCCAAAATCAATAGTTACACTTGCAAAGGGAAAAAACAGCGACGTGGAAAGGCTCCCAAAGGGGAGCTTTAACCCCGGGGTAAATCTCACCCAGAGCAGGAGAACATCCCAGTCATGAAAAATGGGACACAGGGGGGTGGGAAAACCTGACCAAGACATCTCCAGCTGCACCCTCTCCTCCTTTCCCTCCCCACAGGAATTATTTTTGTTCCAATACAAAGGCGATGAACGGCTCCAGGGTTTTGCATTTCCAGATCGGAACACACCCGAGGTGTTGTGTTTGGTGGTTGGCTTTGTCCCCGTCCTGGAGGGGTTCTGTGCAGCTCCCACCCGAGAGGGGATCCGTTTGGAGGAGCGTGACATCTCCCAGGGAAAGGGGGAAATGTCCCCAGCAGGATAATTCTGTGGGAAGGAGTGCATCTCCCAGCTCAGCCTCAGCAAGAGCAGTGCGGGAGCTGTGAGTCATCAGCCGGCTCCGAGAGGCTCCAGAATGACTAATTTGAATTTTAAAAGCGAAAATGAAAGGTTACACGCTTGGGGATGCAGGCCACGGGCAGCTCTGGGGAGATCTGGCAGGTGAGAGGGAAGGGAGGAGACAAACCCTGCCGGAGATGACCGGGAGGGCATTTCTGCTGGCTGGGGAGGGTCCCTGGGTGCACCCCGGCTGCTCCAATCCTGCTGCATCCCGCGAGGGCTGGGTGAGAACATCACAGCACTTTGCACTGATGGAGCCACCCCTGAGGAGGGGCAGGGGCTGCAGGTGGAGGGACAGCACACAGGGAACGGGATATTGGGAAGGAATTCCCCCCTCTGAGCCATCTCCCCTTCCCCTGCCGTGCATCCTTCAGCCTCCAGATAACGACACCAATATTCTGCACGGCTTTAAAAATGGGATTAAGGAGAGGCAACTCAAAGACTGAAGTTTCAGACCGTATAACTTCCCTGCCATGAGAGTATTTAAATTGCATTTTGCTGCCTGTGATGGATCTGTCACCCCAGGAGCAGCAGAGCTCCTGAGCTGGGCTCTGGGAATATTAAAGAAGCTCTGCCACAGGTTCATATATTTCAATCTCCTCTGTCTCACCGGGCAGGCATTGCCAGGGCTGGCAGCTAAGTGGGTAAAAAATTAGCTATTTATTTATTCCCTCCCCCTGCAGGCTCCCAGGGGGAGGATCAGAGTCACAGGGGCTGGGGCTGAATCCGATCCCGATGCTCTGATTGTGTTAACTGGCTGTTCCTGGCAGAGGCGTGGGAGCCTCTGCAGTGACACTTTTATTAGTTAACCCCTGCTCCTGTCTTCACCTCCTCCTGCTGCCCCCGGACTCCAGCAGCCCCTCGGGGCTGTGGGATGTGCCTGCTGAGCCCCTGGGCAAGGAGCCCCACGCCGCTTTGGGGTGGCAGGGAGCTCAGAGTCACCCAGGGCCACCCCTGCCCTGGCAGGGACACCTCCCACTGTCCCAGGCTGGCAAATCAGCCCTGGCTCCTCACCCAGGTGCCCTGCTGGGGGAGCAGCAGCTTGGGAAACACCTCTGAGACCATCTCCCACCTCGGCCTGGCCACTAAAGCCCAGCTCAGCCTCCCTGAGCTGCTGTGGGAGAGCTCCAGGGGTGACACCTGAGAGGAACAGCAGTGCATGAAGGTGTGGGATCAGAAATCATCTCCAACGCTCTGGAACAGGCAGCGTGGAGGGGTGATGCATGAAGAGCAGCAGAGAGATCCCAGACCAGCTGCACTGCCCACAGTTAGCCCCCAAAATATCAGTGTGGATGAAAACCTGGCAGGGAGCCACTGTGCACAACAGCAGGAACCAGGCCTGAGAGCTCAGCAGCATCCTCCAGGGAAGGGGTTTAGAACCTCCCCATCCACCAGAGGCTTTGAAACCTCCTCCTGAGTCATCTCCCTCTGAAGTTCCCTCTCCCTGTCACTGTGGTGAACATTTCAAAGCAGACGTCACGCTTTCATTTCAATTATTCTCTTTTTCTCCCCTCTGTTTTTCAGGGGATGTCAGTTTTCTCCTCAGAGTGGTTTATTTTCTGGTTTCAGATAAGCTTTTAGGGATATTATAGGGCTGCTAGTCTGGAGCAGGCTCATCACACCCTCCCCAGTGTTTGATGCTGCCCTACTTTGAGGCTGTCTTACACAGACTATATTAAGCACACACATGCAAAAATGTTCTCTGTGATGTCTGGGTGCCTTGGAAAGAAACAAGTGGTGAAACAATTCCAAACAGGGCACACATTTCAGACTGACAAAATTATCCCCATCAGCTGGGGCAAGAAACCTCAAATTATCTCATTGATTAAAATCACATCCTTCCTCCTGCTGATCAAACGGATAATGCACCTTATTTATTTGAAAACAACCGACTCTGCTAAGTAGTACCTGCTGAAATGGAGCTCTCAAGATGAAATTAATGCCATTTGCTGTTTGAAGCAGGAGGAAGGTGCATGTGAAATACCTTCACACAGGGGATGCAGAGGGAACGCTGGAATTGGCACTCATAAATCCTTCCCTGACACCAGCAAGCTCTGGGTCAATTCCTTTCAGCTGAAATCTTAGGTGCTTTAAAACACAAAGCAAGGCTTCAGTGGTCTCAGGTACCAAAGTGGCTCCTAAATACCCAAAAACCACAGAGCAGCCGTGGCTGCCCCTGGATCCCTGGCAGGGGGACACTGGGGCTGGGAGCACCTGGGACAGTGGGAGGTGTCCCTGCCAGGGCAGGGGTGGCACTGGGTGGGATTTGAGGTCCCTTCCCACCCAAACCATCCTGGGATTGCAGGATTCCACAGCCCTTCCCTTGGCAGAGGGTGGAAACAACTTCCCCTGAGGAGAAGCAGGAGCTCCCAGCCTGGTGGAGCCACGGGAGCCCTGAGCCCCCTGCCCAGCTCAGGAGTAACAACAGAGATTCTGCCACTCCCAGAGTCAAGCACACTGGGAGTTTCTGACAGCAGCAATCCAGGCTTTCAGCTTCATGGAGCCAATGGGCAAAAAAAGCAAACCCAAGGACTGGTAGCTATGAAATTCTGGAGAGCAAATGTCAAAGAGTAATTAAGAAAAAGGGAGGATTTCTATGGACCTGAATGAATAATGAGGAAGGGAGCTACTGTTGAAGTGACACTGCTTAATAATCTCATTGTAAAAACAGAGAAAAGTTGCGTTCAGGGGAATTATTTTTTAATTATTTCGAATTGGTAGCTGGAAAATGAAAGGAAAATGAGTGCTTGTGCTGTTAAATGCCACTAATGTACGAGGCTGCTGAACAAAAAGGCTTCTCAATGACAACACTGCAGTGCCATCACTTATCAGCTGAAATGCATTTTGTGCTGCCTTTCTCTTTGGGAACACCACTGCTGATGAGCTGGGAAATTAAGAGGCAGATCCATGACCTGCTGGACCCTCTCCTCCTACAGGCCCAGGTCCCTGGGCTCCCCTGGGCTCTGTGTGAAGCTCCAGACAGAGCTGGGTGTTTCACCTGGACCATCACACCCCCCTGCCCCAGCAGCACGGGCTGCAAACACCAGGTGGGGGGAAGGAGCAGAATTCTGTCACCTCTGGAACAATGTGCTGCTTTCAGGGCAGCGACCCAGCACAACCCTGAGCCCCAGCAGCCAGAGCTCCTCCAGGAGTCTGCAATCAAATCCCACTGGAGGTAAGAGCTGCACCCCCTGCCAGTCCCTGGGTGGCTGTCCTGGGGACAGCAGGGTGGCAGCGAGGGCTGGAGACAGCAAAAGGCTTTTCACAGGCAGGAGGCAGCTGGGGCTGGGCTCAGTGTCAGTGCTGCTCACCCTGCCTGCTGCAGGCACCTCCTGGAGCCAGGGGCACGGAGGAGACGCCTGTGCCACACAGGGATCTGCAGCTGCCACCCTCGGAGCATCCTCCTGCCAGAGGCACACGTGGGGCCAGCCCCTGGCTCCAGAGCCCTGGGAAGGGGCTGGGCTGTGACCCCAGCCCACCCAGCAGCCCAGGGAGAGGAGCAGAGCCTGCCTGCTGGCCAGAGGAGCAGAGCCTGCCTGCTGGCCGTGCTGGTGCTTGCAGACCCCCCACTCAGAGCCACTCAGCCCATGCAGGCCGTGCCCACATCAAACTCTGGGGTCAAGCAGCTCCTGGGGGCTTCCCCTGACCTGGCACCTGAGTGCACATCCCACCCAAACACGCCTGGTTTGAGTCATGGCACAGGGCAAAGGGTGGCACCAAACTCCAGGAGTGCCAGGAAAACCTCTCCGAGGCGGTGACTGCAGCAGGGAGCTGCTCCCTCTCCCAAATTTGCTGTTCCCTCAGCAAACTGAGCACCTGGAAGCCAAAGCTGAGCCTCTCCTCCCTGCCAGGTGCACTTCTTCCCCCTGCACTAAATGACAGGTGTTGGACAATTCTGAGAGGAGTGTTAATTATCAATAGGAATTGATTCCCAATCACAGAATATTATTTCCTATTTCACAGCAGCAGGACTGCAGGAATTCCATTCCACCCCAAATGAGGCTCATCAATCCCCATCAGCACACACCTGAACTGAGCACAGGCTGTCTCTGTTGGAGCCAAGGATTCCCACCATCCATCTCCATGAGTTCCCTCTGGGAGGGGCTGGGGGACTCCACAGACTGTCTCCATAAACCCCATAAACCCCACCTGTGGGGTGACTCCATGGCCTGGCCCCATAAACCCCACCTGTGGGGTGACTCCATGGCCTGGCCCCATAAACCCCACCTGTGGGATGATTTGATGGCCTGGCCCCATAAACCCCACCTGTGGGGTGACTCCATGGCCCGTCCCCATTCCGGGCTCTGCTGTGGCAGGACCAGACCCCAGCTGCCATCCCCTGCTCCACCCCAAACCCCTCTGGGACCTGCACAATGCCCTGCAGAGCAGCTCCCATCACCTCTGTCCCTTCCCTGAAACCTGGCCCATAAAAAATGACCCTTTGGGGCCCTTCCCCAAAAGAGAGAGGGGAAAAAACTGTCTCTGCAGTGTCTTTCCAAAGGCTTTTCCCATCAGAGACATTCCAACAGGTGCCCAGCACAACTCCCTCCTTCCCTGCACGGATATTTCTGCTCTGAGGCTGTAGCAGAGCACGCTGCTAAACACTAAAATAGTCATTTATCTCTCAACTTTCTGCAGGAAAGTAAACATTAGATGTAAACAGGGGCTTTTTTTCCATCACCTTGAAGTGGGAAGAGACACAAACAGGGCCTTTTTCTACTGAGCAGGCCACATAAATCACACACAGGTGGTACAGCAGAAATATCCAGATGGTTCTTCTTTTTTGGTAATTTTTTTTTCCCCTACTGCTTGTGATTCTCGACTTTTAAGCACTATTTTATTTTTTGAAGGACTCTTTCAACGCAAATTGGGTGCTCCAGACAGAAAAAAGACAAAGTTAACAGATTAAAGCCCAAATGAAGTGAAAATACTCCCCCAAAACGCAGTGGCAGAAATCTCCAGTCTGGCTACAGCAGGCAGCTTTTCAATAAATAAATATTATTATTGCTGATAGAGATGTGATGGTATCTGCAGCCCAGCCAGTCCCTGGGACTCCAGAGCCTCTGAGAGCATCAATAAAAAGCCCCAGCTCCTGCTCTACAGAAATCCAACATCTTTGCCCACAATGCACTAAACCCAGGAACTTTTAAAATCCCTCAGAAAAACATCCAGAAAGTTTCAGCCAAGTCAGCCCTTGGTGATCATCTAACCTTGAGAAGTTGCATCTTTTTTTTTCCTCTTTTTTTGGAGGGACTGTAATAACTTCTGAGTGACATATCTGATCCACTCAGAAATGTCTGGGAATTAAGCAGGCATCAGTAGGCAGAGTCCAATTGATTTTGGAGAAAGCCAGGAAAGAGCAGAGTAAATGAGGCACATATTACTCTCTTTATCTGGTTAGCAGATTAATTTCCTCCAGCATCTCTGTAATCATTTATAAATAGCTGATGGCAGCTTTGGAAAGTAAAAAGAAAAGAAAAATCACTTCAAATTGACATCTCAAAGCCTCACTGCCCACGGAGGGAAACACAACGGGATCAGAGCATGGGCTGAGGGTGCTCTCATGGAATCACTTCAGTGGGAAAAGATCTCCAAGATCATCCAGTCCAACCCTGCAGCGAATGCCCCGATTCCCCTGGGCTCCCTGGGGCGTGCAGTGAGAACCCAGAGGTGCCTCTCTGTGAGCCCAGGCCCACCCTGGGAGAGCTGAGAGCACAACCCAGAGCAGGCAGGAGGTGCCTGCTGCTGCTGCACAGCCTGCCTCGCCCTGCCCTGCCAGAGACCTTTCCAGGGCACTTTCAGTCCCCGGCAAAAAGCAACAACTCCGAAATCCTCTCTGATGTGAATTAACCCTTGAGACAAAGCATCTGTTCGTGCAACACTGACCACAAAACGCTTCCTGCAGGGAGTGATGAAGCACGAGGAGCCTTCCCCCTCCACCCAGCACTCAGAGCTGGTGTCATCCGTGTTGAGTCCAGGGTGCTTTCCTGCCAGAGGAATGTGTTTTCCCAAAGGAGCACATGGAAATCCCCTGTTTGACAGCGATGCTGCAGCAGAGATCCAGCGCCACTCCAGTAAGACCAGTTCCACTTTTTGAGGTTCTTGGTCACAAGGGCACCTTCCCACCTAATGCTGATCATCCCAGCTTTTTTTTTATTTTGTTTATTTGTTATTCACCATTTGGCCTCACGAATCCACAAATTCTCTGGGCGAGCTCATCTCGCTGCCTTTACTGGCAGAAGTTCTCTCTCCCAGAGCCCAGATGTCTCCTAAATACCAAGAATGATCTGCTAATGGCTTTATGGGGTTAATTAACTGTTTCCTTTTGGAGATAACAGAGTTTGCAAAGAGGCACATTATCCGCAGTGCTACCTCTGCAAATGGAGAGCACGGGATAATTGGCACTGCCTGCTATCGCCCATTATGCACCAAATTAAGGCAGGGAATTTACACACAGTGATTACCATTGGTGTTTTATTGCCTCCCATTCTCCTGATGGATTGCGGCTCACACAATGGGTGCACGAGGGAAGCGCTCTCTGTCTTTTCCTAAAGGGAGCGTCCTGCTGCAATGATGCCCCCTCCTCATCCCTGAGGGGTCCTTTGCTGGTAAGGAGCCCACGGCTCTCTCCCAACCCCGGGGAAAGCATTAACCGCGCTCTGCATCATCCTGGAGCCTCAAGGGACATCCAAGAGGATATAAAGCGATGCTCCATCAGTTTGGGAGAGTCCAGAGGTTATGAAATGCCTCAGACTTCATTTAACCTAAAACCCTTGGAAGGGCCTGGGCTGCTCCGGGCTGGAGATGCTGACGAGCAAATCAGGTCACAAAACCCCAAACAACTGACGGGAAACCAACAACAAACTTGTTTTAACTGACGGGAAACCAACAACAGACTCGTTTCGTTGCTGAGAGCAGCGGGAAGTGCAAGAGCATCTGGAGCCTACAGGAGGAAGCAACTTGGTGCTGTGGGGGCAGCTTCTGGTGTCCCTCCGAGGACCCTGAGCTCCTGCCATGGAATTCACCACTGATTTCAGAGGAAGGGACCCTAAAGCCCATCCAGTGCCACCCCTGCCACGACAGGGACACCTTCCCCTGTCCCAGGCTCTCCCAGCCCTGTCCAGCCTGGCCTGGGGCACTGCCAGGGATGCAGGGGCAGCCACAGCTTCTGCAGAAATCTGAGTTTCCTTACAAAACCTCCAAGCTGAGCTCTTGTTGGGGTTAATTAACTGCTTCTTTTTGGAGATAACAGAGCTGAGCTCTTGCTCAGCAAATCCTGACAAGCCAAATGACACTAGAAGGAAGGGAAGCCCACGGTGGCAGTGGGAGGAGAGGCAGTGTGCAGCTCCAGGGAGGGCTGCTGCAGGCTTGTGACAGAACCAGCCCCAGACAGAGCCCTCCGTGCCCTGCAGGGAGGAAACCCGGTTGCCACAGCCCTGGCTTCAGTTCCAGCTCGCTCCTTCCTGTCCCTGGTACGGCCACCTAACCCTGTCTGTCCCAGGTACAGCAGCTCACCTGTTCTGGCCCTGGCACCACCTCCTGTCCCTGCTCCTCACAGCACGGCCAGCAGGCTCCAACTGACCCTTCCCAGCTCACTCACCCTTTATCACACCATGGCTGGGAGGGCACGGCTGTTTCTACTCTGGGATAATTAACACAGGTGTAACATATCAGGGGCAAGATTGCCCTCAGCAGCAGCTGCTTCTGTCTCCCCACATGGGCAAGGCTGTTTCTACTCTGGGATAATTAACACAGGTGTAACATATCAGGGGCAAGATTGCCCTCAGCAGCAGCTGCTTCTGTCTCCCCACATGGGCAAGGCTGTTTCTACTCTGGGATAATTAACACAGGTGTAACATATCAGGGGCAAGATTGCCCTCAGCAGCAGCTGCTTCTGTCTCCCCACATGGGCAAGGCTGTTTCTACTCTGGGATAATTAACACAGGTGTAACATATCAGGGGCAAGATTGCCCTCAGCAGCAGCTGCTTCTGTCTCCCCACATGGGCAAGGCTGTTTCTACTCTGGGATAATTAACACAGGTGTAACATATCAGGGGCAAGATTGCCCTCAGCAGCAGCTGCTTCTGTCTCCCCACATGGGCAAGGCTGTTTCTACTCTGGGATAATTAACACAGGTGTAACATATCAGGGGCAAGATTGCCCTCAGCAGCAGCTGCTTCTGTCTCCCCACATGGGCAAGGCTGTTTCTACTCTGGGATAATTAACACAGCTGTAACATATCAGGGGCAAGATTGCCCTCAGCAGCAGCTGCTTCTGTCTCCCCACATGGGCAAGGCTGTTTCTACTCTGGGATAATTAACACAGGTGTAAGGCATCAGGGGGGAGACTGCCCTCAGCAGCATCTCCTGTCTCCCCACACCCGGTGGCACTCACGGTGACACTCACAGTGACACTCACAGTGACACGGTGGCACTCACAGAATGTCCCTGTCAGGAGCCCTCCCTGCCCGGCCCAGCCTTTCCCTGTCACACCCACAGGCTCGGGACTCCCTGGCATGGCTCTGCCCCTGGGGACTGCAGGGATGTGCCTTTGTCCCCTCAGGGCTCAGCTCCTCTGCTGCCACAGCATCCCCTGGCAGCAAACCAGCCCCAGAGGAGGCAGCGGGAAGGTGCTGCTCGCTCCAGGAATACTTTGCACTTCTTTCTCCATAAAAAGCAAGAAGGTGAAACTCGGATGGGATGCTTTTCCAGCAGAAGGATGAGTGTTCACATCTCATCCAGCAGGGTTTTCCATCGGCATCCATCAGCGCAGGGATGGCCCAAGGAGCTCCCTTCCCATCTTTATTTGGATGCCAAGTGACACAAGGAGCAAAGCCCAGCCCAGCTGTTCCGGACAGGGATCCACCCTGCTCCTGCTCCTGCTCCAGCCAAAGGAATTCCTTCCCTCACCCCCACAGCCCTTCCTTCCCCCTGTTATCAGAGCTGCCAGCTCTGATAACCCCGGAGCCCCGCTGTCGTTTGGAAAAGCTTTTCTTTCTAAGCCAAGTGGCTGCAGCTCCTCACACTGCAGGGATGCCCCAGGTGCCCTCCCTGCTCCTCCCTCCTCCCGGCTGGGTGTGAATGCTCTGAGAGCCGGGCCAGGGCCTCCCCGCCCTCTCAGGGAACAAATCCTCCCTCCACCCAACCTGAATTTCCCCTGTATTTAAATGCTCCCTGTATTTATTGCTCTGTGTTCAACCCCCGAGCAGATGTCACCGCCTCCCTTCATCCTCAAAAAGCGTCTGTGAGAGAGACACTGCAGATTCTGTTCAGGGCATTGCCCCGTCCTGGAAAACTGACACAAACAATTCCTAAGGAAAACCAAGACAGATTGATGGCATTTGTTGTACTCCCCCCTCCACGGAGAGCTTTCTGCATTCTGCTCATCTTTGGCCCCCAATGACAAAGATGGCAATGAAGCCACAAAACAGGCTGAGTGCATTGTAACTAAAGCTAAAGGGTCCCAAATTAAACAGCAGCAGTGTACAATTTAATCTGTTTTCCTTTTGCCTACAACTCATAAAAAAAAAAAAAATCTTAAATTGTGCTTCTGCAGTTTAAGACATCAGCAAATTCTCTAATTGCTTTCCAGCACCATTGTTATTTTATGAAGGGACTCTCCATCCTCCATGTCCTACAGCCAGAAAATTAAATTACCCTTTGCAGGCAACGTGCACAGGAACCAGAGGCACATTTCTGAAGAGACACTGGGAGATTGGGCAGGAATTCCTGGCTGGNAAGGAATTCCCAGAAATAAACGGAGTCATTGTCACCTTCTGAGTCAGAGTCTGTGTCGCTGTGATCTTTGACAGCGTCAATCAAAGCCTGCCTTGGCCACCCCTGATCCTCAGAGGGGTTCTCCCCTGCCCTGGTGCACAGTTACCCCACAGTGACAACTCCCACAAGCTCCTGTCTCCTCTTCGAGTCTGCCTAGCAAACACCACCAGTTAAAGCTGGCCTTAATTAACACATTGGTCTCACCGAGTGACTGCAGCATTCATTCTCTCTCCGTGCCAGTATTTCACACCCTGCCATGAATACACCCTGCCATGAATACACCCTGCCGGTTCCTCGCTATCAGCAGTATTTCAAACAGGAGTTCAGGCAAACAGGCACAAACTCGAGTGCGTCATTGCAAAGCTCGGCAGAAAATTCCATGATCAGATCCTTATAAATCCTCATCTCTGCTGCCATAGATTCATTTGGGGTTTGTGCTAATTCACTGCCGACTCCTGTAATCCCTTGTCATAAATATGAAGGATTTCACCCAGCCTATTAACCTGCGGAATTACAGATTGCCAGGGAGTAAATCATCCCCCTTTTCCAGTCACACCAACAAAAGGTTGAGAAAAATTACTCATTCATTTTTATAATCCTTTAATTCTCGTAGATGTTCCTCTGGAAATTGATTTAAATTGATGAGTCACAGGGCACGACTGGTGTGAATTTTTCAGGCTGAAGACGTTGCCTTCGATGGAGCGATCTCAGCATCCATTCCTGTGCCTGCCACTGCTCATCCCTCTGCCAGGTCTGACACACTGCACGCTCAGGATCCAGCTCCTGAGGCTGCCAGAGCAAATGGGATTTAATTGGATGGAGCCTGACCTGCCCTGACACTTGCTTTGCTGTTTGCTCAGATGGATGAGAAGGGCAAGGCAGAGGCAGAAATTCACCTTCTGCAGGTGCCAGTGGCTCTGTGCTGGCCTCAGTGACACTCTGAGCCTGTCACACATCCCAGGGACAACGTGCAGCTCTGGGATCCCACAGAACTCCCCCACAGAGCACCCCAGGAAACCACAGGGAGCATCTCATCCAGCCCAGGCTGACCCCAGCAGTGAGCACCTGAAAGGACTCAGCATTAGCCACTGCCCAGCTCTTCACATCCTCTGCTCTGTCAAAATAATCCCCAGAGATTTTTATCCTGCTCTGGGTTATTGCTGCTCTGCTGCTTCCCAAGAGATATTTGCCTGATAGAATTCACACAAGGATAAACAAAACTAACCCCCCTGGCTTGATCATAATGACTCTTTTCCTTGTTTTCTGACTGGAGAGGATCTAAATTTCAGAGATGATGACGAAAAGCTCCCAGCTTAGCCTGAAAAATCTCTCCCACAGAACCAGCAGGCCCTTACAGATAATTTAGCTGCCAGTACCACATGAAGTTACCACCCTCTGCTGCTGGGGGTGGACTCCCAGCCCGTGCAGCAGTGCCAACACACCAATACCCACACCCAGCTCCAAAAATGCCTTTGAAGTGGCTTAAAAGCATCTCATCTGGCCAATTTCTGCCTTGAGTGTGGTTGTATCCACTGAACACAGGCAGAGCACGTGAATTGCACATGCTGGCCAGGATGTCCCTGTGACAGTGGCCACAGGAAAAGGAGAAATGCAGCCTCAGGAGCTGTGAGACAATCAGGTCATTTCTGACAGAGACAGGCTGGCACTGCCATGCACGGGGATTTAGGATTCACATTAATATCAGCCAAGCCTTTATTCCAGATGTTGCTGGAATATTCAACCTCTGGCACTCAGTGTTTGCCTGTGGCACCTCCAGGCACTGACCTCTGATTTTTCTGGCTGAACCCCAGCAGCCTTTCAGCTCAGAAAGCTTCCCTGAGTGTGCAAAACACTTCTCTGAAGCTGTGAACTTCCCAGCACAGCTCCAGCTCCCATCAGCTGGATATACAGCCTGTAATTACCCCCAGCAATACCTGCCTTCTGCAAGGGAGTCTCTTCTAATTTTAGTTTGTCCCTGTGCTGAAAACCAATTCATTATCAGGTGGACAGGAGCAGTGAGATTCCAATTAAATGTGCAATAAATTTCATTTTATTCCTTCAGCACAACTTCAGCAGAAGGAGCTGCCACGAGGCCTGAGAGCCAGAGCAAGATGAGCTTCAAGGTGGAAGGTCTCTAGCAGGCCTGGAAATGCCATCAGTAAATCAAAGACATGTGAGCAGATCAGCTCTGCTCTGCACTCACTGAAGCCAATGAACAATGAAATCCCAGAGTGCTCCCGGGGCACCTCAGAGCCCTGCAGGCTGAGCCAGGCACGTCCTGCTCCTGCTCCTGCTCCTGTCCCTGCTCCTGCTCCTGCTCCAGCCCTGTCTGCTCCTGCTCCTGCTCCAGCCCTGTCTGCTCCTGCCCCTGCCCCTGCTCCTGCCCCTGCTCCTGTCCCTGCCCCTGCTCCTGCCCCTGCTCCTGCTCCAGCCCTGTCTGCTCCTGCCCCTGCCCCTGCTCCTGCCCCTGCTCCTGTCCCTGCCCCTGCTCCTGCCCCTGCTCCTGCTCCAGCCCTGTCTGCTCCTGCCCCTGCCCCTGCTCCTGCCCCTGCTCCTGTCCCTGCCCCTGCTCCTGCCCCTGCTCCTGCTCCAGCCCTGTCTGCTCCTGCCCCTGCCCCTGCTCCTGCCCCTGCTCCTGTCCCTGCCCCTGCTCCTGCCCCTGCTCCTGCTCCAGCCCNCACCAGCCCAGAGCCCCGAGTGCCACCTCCAGCCCTTCCTTGGGCTCTCCAAAGCTCCCTGGGCAGCTCCAATGCCTGAGCAGCCTCCTGCAGCGAGCTCCTTCCATGGATCGTGGTGAGGAGGAGTTCACTGCCAGACAAGGCACAGACAAAAATATAGGACAGCAGCCCAGCTGGAAGAGGAGAGGACCTGACGTGAAAGCCACTGACAGCCTCGGCAGGAGGAGCTTTAATGACTGTCCCAGAATATACCTGGCCCTCTTCCTCCCCTTGACACAGTTTGGAGTGACTCCTGCCGTTTCACAGGAGGATCCTGCCCACAGCTGGTGTCCCACAGCCCTCCTCGTGCCCCTGGGGACGCCTGGAGCCGCACCACGGGTGGCAGCCCAGGAGGAGAAGGGGAGCTCCTTTCAGAGGAGCCTGGGCACCAGGGGCAGCAGCAGCACTTGCACAGGAGCCAGGAGGGGCTGAGGGAGCCCCGGGGCAGCTCTGCAGCCCTCACACCCTGCTGTGGGTGAACCCTGCCAGGAAGGGGGGTGTGTGTCAGCAGCCCTGCCCAAAGCACAGCCTGCTGCAGGTCACCTCTGCTCCCACGCACACCTGGCTGCTGACACTGAAACCCTGGGGGAAGCGAGGCAGACACTGCCAGCCCAGGTGCAGCAGGGCAAGGCTCCCACCCAGGAGCTCAGAGGGGGAGGGTTTCAGTATCTTTTGGGGGCAGGCCGAGGCCCTGTGCATATTAATTCCCGTGGAAAGCAGCAGCCCTGAGAATAAGCGGAGCTGACACTCGGAGTTGTGACACGGCAGAGCTCAGGACGTGTTACACAACAGCTCCTGTCAGCTCTGCTGGGCCATCACTGCCCCGGCCTGCAGCTCCCGAGCACCAGCAGCCCTCCTGCTCCTCAGGAGACCAGCCAGCCCTCCCAACCCTCCTAACTGGCAAGAGATAATTCAGCAGTGTGGCCTGATATTTGCACAGCTCCCGGGGGAAACAGCCCGAGCACGCTCCCCAGCACTCCTGATTTCCCAGTCTCTGATTTCACGGGGAAAGAGGAGATTATGGAGTATCCAGTGCTGGAGTCAGTTAGAGTGTAAGTCACTCTGGAAGGAGACGAGTCACTTTTCCGTAACATTACTCTAAATCAATAAAGTTCTTCTCAAAAAATGATCTTTGCAGCCCGGATAGTCTGAATGATGTCTGCTCGGGGAGCTGCTGAACGCGACACCCGAGTGCTTTGTGCATCTGATACCCCCAGCTCTTGGATGTAACTCCAGCACAATGTGGGAATGATACACTTCCTGACTGAAATTAAAATTGCCTGCCTTAAATCCTGCTCACAAAATCCTGGCAGCGTCACAGCTAAATTACTCCACGTGTTAAAACTGCTCCAGGATGCAAAGCCAGCTGGGAGGACCCAACCACCCATCCCAGCTGCCCACCCCGAGCACAGACAGTCATTCCCCTTTGGAAAAATCAGATTTACCCAGTGAGGCTGACAGGAGGCACAGCAGGCAGGCAAAAGGCAGAAAGAGGAGGGGCAGGAAGAGAGACTCCAGTGCTGGACAGAGCTCCTGAGTTTGGTTTATCCTCAGCAACCACAGAGCCTTTCCTCCGAGCTGCCCCCACAGCAGAGGACCCCCAGTCAGCCTCCTGGCACCAGGGAATTGCTTTTGCAGGCAGCACGGCCCCATTTAGCACTCAGCCTGCAGGAAGGATAATGCAAACAGACTTCATTGCTACAACTGACTGACTGGGAGGACACAATTCTCAATAAATCTAATATTTCCAAGTGCTCTTCCTGCCAAGGCAGCACTTTGGATTTGTGTCGGTTACAGGAGTGAGCAATAATGCATTTTAGATCTAATAGTCTCTCCAGCAGAGGCACCTGGGAGTGCTCTGCCAACACCAAAGAACTACACTGCAGGGAAGGAGACACTCAGGGACAGACTGCTTCCCCCAAGCTGAGGCAGTGAGCTCCCCTCAGGCTGAGGGAACAATTCCAACGCCCACCTTCCCCACACATCAGAAACCACAGCATCCAAAGGGAAACTTGTGCAGAGAGCTTGAGCTCCTGGAGCTGAGACTCCAGCAAACACACCCACTCCTCAGAGAGCAGCCTTGAGGGACTCCTGGGATCCTGTCAGAGATTCCAGCACAAGGCTGGGCTTTAAAAGCCTCTCTGGCTCTGTTTGCCGTGGGGATGTGGAGTCACCAGCTCCAGAGCTGTGAACATTCCCGTGCTCCATCCACAGCAGTCAGGGCTAAACAGGCCAACAAAAGCAACAGGAACAACGAGAGCTGCCTGGCTTCAGAGCCTCCAGAGAGCGAGGATGGCAGGGGACGTGCAGGGCAAGCAGCAGGGCACAGGGACGGGCAGACACCTCTCACAAATCCAGCCCTGTGGGCTCTGTCCTGACTCGGAGAGCTCAGAGTGACTCCTGCAAAGCACGGCAGCTGAGCTGCCAGGCTGGCAGAGCACAGCAGCCCCGGGGCTGCCAGGCTGGCAGAGCACAGCAGCCCCGGGGCTGCCAGGGGTGNGCTGGGATGAGAAGGCCAGGGAGGGAGGGAGGGAAGCAGCCGGGTCCCACCTGCCGCCGAGCAGCTCCCCGGCCCCGCGCATCCCGGGGATGATGGATCGGGTGAATCTCCGGCTGTTGCCTCAAGCGCTGCACAGCGGGGAGAGTTATGTGACACTTCATCATCGCTATGGGTTCCGCAGAGCCAGGAACGCGGCATGGCCAGAAAATAATCTCCCATTCATCAGGAGTGCTCCCGGAGCCAGAGCAGCCGGCGAGAGCACAATGAGTTTTGATGTTCATTGACTCTCATGCGGCTCCTCAGTTCAAAGGAAGAATGGCTCCTTATTCTTTTTGATTTCTGGATCACAAACATCCTTCCTCACAAACTGTGCCTGCAAGAGCTGCGGTTCTGCTTCCTCCCCTGCTCCACCTGACTTCCCTCTCATTTTTAAGTATAACGGATTTTTTTTTTTTATCCATCTATAAAAATAATATTGGCAGCAACATCTGACCAGAGCTCTTGGCTGCTTTTCCTCACAGAAATTGCTGTGACTCCAGGGTACTTGTGCTCCTGCCAGAGCCGAGTCCCAGCAGCTCTGGGGCTGCAGGACCAACACCTCAAACACTGATGTCAAACACTGTCACATCTTTATTTTTGGCACATCAGAGATCTTATTTCTACTGCTGTCTCAGAAACTTTCAGAGGCTTTAAAGCCAACAAAGCCATGACAACCTACACGGATGATCAGTATTCTCTAAATGAAAGACATTCCAACATTTAGCTATAAAAGATGCAAAAGTAAGCGTGCTCACACCGCAGGAGTTTTGATAACTAAATTTATTTCCTATGCCTCTACACTGATTTTGGGAACGTTCTACTGCCACTAATGACTGCAGGAGAGAAGGAAGCAGTTTTAATCTGAACGATTATGCTCCCTCTGTAGCCTGGAGAAGCGGGTTTAAGAAGTTTACAGGAGTTGCTGGATTGTTTGTTTTGGCCCCAAGCCAGGGGAGTGTTGCGAGCCACCTTCCCTCCTCGGGGTGCCAGGGATGCCAGCACAGCATCCAACAGAGGGAAAACCTGGCAAACCTGCCTCGTTGGGACCAGACAAATGCCTCTCTGACATCCCAAGCTCCATGGATGGGCGTGGGGGGCATTAAAACCTCCCGACTCAAGGGTGTACCCTGCTGCCTTTCTGTCGTTCCACGGAAATACAAAGTACAGGGGAAGCTGTGCCTGGTGCCGGAGGAGCTGGGTAAATACAGGCCTGAAAGAGTGGTGGTGCTTAGATCACTGCTTCCCTTATCAGCCCCCGGCTGGAATTACAGCCTAAGCTCCTTACGGGAGCTTTTCACTGCCCTGCATTCTGCAAGAGCTGCCTCAGGTCTTAGAGAAAGGTTTAATCTTCAGACCACGGAGAAAGCAGCGCCACTGTCCCTCTGCCTGGCTTCAGAAGGTGGGATCCTGGTGAATAAAGGATCATTCCTGGGGCAGCCAGCCTCCCTAGGGACCCCCCTGCCCCTGCTCCTGCCCCACAGCAGCAATTAACCCAGCCCGGTGATCAGCCTCTCAGCTGGCACACTCCTCCCCTCTGAAGCTCTGAGACCTCTGCAGTGAGGTGGCACAGCTGGCAGGGCTAAACCCCACACCCCAAATGGAGCCTGAGCCCCTCAGAGCCTGGCAGTGCTGAGATGAGAGCTGAGGGGAGGCTGAGCCCCTCACAGCCTGGCAGTGCTGCTGGGTGTACATCAAATATCTCCAGTGCTGAGATGAGAGCTGAGGGGAGGCTGAGCTGCACATCCTGAGCCCCTCAAACCGTGCCCGTGCTGCTGGGTGTCCATTAAATATCTCCAGTGCTGAGATGAGAGCTGAGGGGAGCCTGTGCAGCACATCCTGAGCCCCTCACAGCCTGCCCATGCTGCTGAGTGTACATTAAATATCTCCAGTGCTGAGATGAGGGCTAAGGAGAGCCTGTGCTGCACATCCTGAGCCCCTCAGAGCCTGGCAGAGCTGAGATGAGGGCTGAGGGGAGGCTCGTGTGCAGCCCAGACAGGGAAGTTTGCAGCCAGTTCCACTAATTAGATAATACATTACAATGAGGGCACTATTTCACTCCTGGCACTTTATTTTCCCTCTCCACAGCCACATTTCCCTGGGTGCCCAGCATCACTCAGCACGGTGAAGGGCAATTTGATGCCAAGGAGATCAGCAGTGAGAGAGAGGCACATAAAGCACCAAGAGGAGCATTAGGAGCGGGGAGAGCTGATTTCTTAATATTTCCTCCCTTCCTATCTTGCCAATGACATTAGGCTGGGCAGGCAGAGGGCTCCATAAAACATCCAATAAACAATTAGGAGCACCAGAGCCTCTCTCAGCCATTTGTCTGGAGGTCTGTGCTGGGTGGCTGCAGCAGTGTCTGTGGAACTGTCCCAGGCTGCTCCCAGCCCCAGTGCCTGGCCTTGGGCACTGCCAGGGATCCAGGGCCTGCCCATCCTCGCCCAGAAATTCCTTCCCAATATCTAAATTAAATCTGACTTATAAAACCTATGCTAGGAGCTGAACTGTGATCTCAGTCCATTTATTTATTTAACTGGATTCTTCAGTTAAATACTGACTGACTCACTCAAATGAACAATTACATAAGGAAAATAGATCCAGACAAACTGCCCACACGTGGGAATGATCCTCTTGAAATTACCTGGGGAGAGCCTTAATTACAGCAGTGCTTGAGAAATACTGGTAAAGACAAAATGATCTCTAAAATTTGTGTTCTCCTTCACTGCCAGTGTCCCACGCTGGTGTTTCTGGACAGACAAGAGCAGCACCTGGACCCAAGGGATGGACACCACAGTGCCCAGCACTGGTGATGCTCACAGCCTCAGCACGTGCTGAGCCAGGCAGTCTCCATCCCTGGGGAAGATGTACCAGCACGTGGAGGCAGAGCCATGGGACACAGCACTGAGCTGGAGGAAAGGGCAAAACAATTGCACTCCCAGAATTCAATGACACTGGGATGGAGTTCAGTGAGCTCCCGAGGCTGGAAATGGCTGGGAGTTTGGTTCAGTCTGTGTTATGTGCAGGAATGGTGAGTGCTGGGGCAGCCTTCTGTCCTTATCTTCAAGGGGACAGCACTCAGAGGGAGCTGTGCCTCTGGAAGCAGCACAGGGCTCTGCCAAACCCTGCCAGAAACAGAGCTCAGGGGAGGAGACACATCCCCAAGTGCCTCAGCTCCAACCTGCCACAACGGGGGCACGACAGGAAAGCAAACGTCCCTGCAGAGCCCATTTATGGCCACACACCACTGTGAGCCCACCCAACCTTCATCTGTTCCCCTGCTCACTGCTCCAGGCTCTGCCAGCCCCCAGCCCCACGCAGGAGCTGCTCCCTTGGTGTGAGCCAGGGGTGACTTTCTGGGTATCTCAGTGACTGAGTACACAAAAGCAGCTGAAATCCAATTATGATCCACTTGGATCCCTGCCAGCCTGCGGATGAAGTTGCCAAATTACTTTCCATTAACTTTTATGTTCCCCACAGCCATCCAGCGTTCAGCCCTTTGCCAGTAAGTGTTTAATTGCCAGCCTTCCCTCCCCAGCTCTCTGGGGGTGGGCTGGTGGCTCTGCACCCCTCCTGGCCCCTGGCATGCAGCGAGGCCAGCACCTAATGCCAAAGGCTTGATGCAAAAATCCACCTCAGCCTAAAAATAACCTTTCCCTCAGCTCTCAGAACCCCAAAGGGAGCAGCTTCAGAGCAGATCGTGCCCCAGAAAGGCTGGGTGCCTGTAAACTCCTGGGCAAAGCTACACAGCCATGAAGGAAAACCTTTCCTCCAGACACCATCCTTGGAAGGGCTGGGGACTGAAATGGGGAAATCCCTGAGCAACCTGGAGCAGAGACCCCCAGACCTTCCCACCTGAGCTATTCAGTGATGACAGCAGCTTCTCCTTGCAGCTCCCCTCTTCTCTTACATCCCTCACCCTCCATTTAGGCAGCATCAGTGCAGCATCGTGCATCCCTTATGGGATGTCCAGCTTGGTGCACTTTCGTCACTGCACTGAGATCCAGGATCAGCCTTGTCGAGAAAAAAAAAAAGAAAAAAGAAAAAAGAAAAAAAATAAGTGAGAAAG
>VWYO01025675.1:31487-44774 GCA_013400275.1 Rhadina sibilatrix
GAGAAAGATGCAGGAGAGTGGTGAAAAATGTGAGAGGCTTCCAGCCCAGCCACTAAGGAAATTTAAGTGGTCTGATGTCAAATCATCACCGTTTCCGTAAGCAGGAGGCTGTCAGCTGATGGATGGGGATGCACGAGCATCTCTATTCCGCAGGCAGGAGAGGGACTAAGGCTAAAATATCACCGTGCTTGGTGTGACAGTCTCACTTAAAGTCCCCGGGTTTGGCAGGATTTTCCTCCGGAGGCCTGTGCCACAGCAATCCGGTTATCCAGCCCGGGAAATTGCCTCTCAGTCATCCTGCCGGACTGATTAATTAGGCTTCTTCAGCGAAAACATCTGAGAAACAAAGATCTAACACCTGATTTATTCACTCTGGGGAGACTGACCCGCCCCTGTGTTGGCCCTTGAGCGTCAGCAGGACCGTGAACACCGAAATCAGGGGAATCCTGCTGCTGGGCACCGCAGAAACGCGGCACGGAAAAGCTTTCACCGTGTCATTTCTGTCCCTTTAAAACCAGCTTTTCCCCCCGGGGGTCACTTCAATCCCAGCATTAGTGGCACATTTCCAACGCACAAGAAGCTCCTATTAAACCCCACACTTCATTAGCACATCCTCATTTACCTGGGTGCCCCCGCGCTTCTCCTGCCCGCAGGGGCAGAGGCTCAGGCTGCGAGCAGGGTGCAGATAATACCGGGAAATCTATAAATACCACTCGGAAACATCCTCTGTGATGACATCAGGCCAGATTTCACAAGTTATTTACTCCGAACGGCAGCTAACTCTACAAATAATCCTGCCAACTGCTCCAGGATTTCTTCCACGCCGCCGGGTGATGGGTGGCAGTGGGGATGGCAGCGCGACCTCAGCACCTGACGCTGTCTCAGGATAACAACAACACGGACTCCTAGGTCAGAAGGCTGAAATGACTTCAATCAATAATCAATTATTACCTGGGAATCTCTTCCCTTCATGCTGTTTTACAAAGAACCCACCCAAGGGGTGGAAGAAAGACAAACTCCTCTGACCATATTGGTCAAGTCAGAGGGACATCGAGAGAAGTCCCGCCGAGGGAAAGGGATGCAAAACACAGGGTACGGTCAGGAAAACGTGTCTCTTGGTGACAGAACAGTGCCTGGGGAAGAGTTTCAGAGAAACCAAAACATCACAGCACCAACCGTGGCTACAGTGCCCCACGGCTTTGTCACCAACACGAGTGCCCGTGGGCAGCCCGGCACACACAGCCCGGGGGCTTTGGGCTCTGCCTTCACCCCAGGAGGCACCCGAGAGCTTCCCCAGGAATTACACAAGAATGTGGCTCCTCAGAAACAACCTCGGGCACCAAACCCAGAGGCTGCTCCAGCACGGGATGCAAAACCCCCTTCCCTGCCTCCTTACCGAGGAGAGCCAGGGCTGTGGGGGAGGCAGATGTGCTCCTGGCGCTGAGCTCACAACACCAGGGGCAAACCCATCTTTTATTCCGGCATCATGGACTCTTTCAGGCTGGAAAAGCCCTCCGAGATCACCGAGTACAATTATTACCCCAGCACTGCCAAGGCCACCACTGCCCCGTGTCCCCAAGTGCCACATCCACGCGGCTCTGAAATCCCTCCGGGGATGGGAACTCCAGCCCTGCCCGGGGGATCTGCTACTCACTGCCCCAGACTCCACCCCAGTCACCGAGAAGCCAGAAGACATCCCCTGATGGGCACACAGCAGTCAGAGAGTGTCCAGGGCCATCAAACCCCCGGGGCACGGCTGGGGAGAGCAGCAACCCAGATTCTGCCACTCGGGAGCGCTGAGATTTGCAGCATTCCCTCGGATTTCATTTCCAGCACTGCCCAAAATAACAGCGCGTTCGGGGAGGATGCTCCTGGCAGGAATTCCAGGTCAGGTGCAGTGGGCCCGTCAAGGAAGGGAAGGACAAATCCATGCTCCAAATCCATGCTCCAAATCCATGCCTTCCCTGCTCAAACTCGTCTCAGGACTCACCGGGTCAGGAACACAGCAGCCCCTCCGGGGAGGCACCGCAAAGCTCAGCGGGCTCCTGCTCCCCAATCCCAGCTCCTCCGGGAGCACAGCTCCCCCCCGACCGCGACACTGCCATCGGTAATTGCGGTGACAATTTCTCCTCTGCTTTGATGTTGCTTTTCTTGTAAAAAGAGCAGAGGGTGGAGTTGGGTTTCTCTTGTTTGTGCTTGAGAAAGCCTCATTATAATGTGCTTAGGGATGTAGATGTTTTAAGGGTCTTTTCAAGTTGGTTTTTTTTTTTTTTTCCCTATTTTTCAGATTAATTTACTTGAAGGATCATCAGGGGACCAACCCACATTGTGCATTTCATGCTGTGTCGTTTGGTTTTGAACCAAAAGCAGGATTTTCAACAAAACTGAGTGGGTTTCTATGCTGAGCCACATTAAGAGATGCAGCAGGCGAGGGCTGGATCCCAAGTCAGCCACGGGAAAGGCAAAGCCTGCACCAGTTGGAACCATGGAATATCCTGAGCTGGGAGGGACCCACAGGATCATCCAGCCCAGCTGCTGTCCCTGCACAGAGCCCCCAAATCCCAGCCTGGGCACCCCTGGCAGCGCTGCCCAAAGGCTCCTGGAGCTCTGGCAGCCTCGGGGCCGTGCCCATTTCCCGGGCAATGCCAGCACCCTCTGGGGAAGCACCTGGCCCTGAGCTCCAGCCTAAATTCCCCTGGCCCAGCTCAGCACTCCCTGGGTGCTGTCCCTGGCACAGAACACAGATCAGAGCTGCAGCCCCCAATGCATCTCCCCTCAGTCTCCTCTCTCCAGCCAGGTGCCCTCAGCCACCCCCCATGTGCCCCTCCAGACCCCTCCCCATCTCCATCCCTTCCTTTACTACTCTTTAACGTCTTCTTTAAACAAAACTGCCCCCAGGGCTGGGGGTGAGGCCACCCCAGTGCAGAGCAGAGCGGGCCAGTCCCTCCCTGGATGCTGTTCCTAATCCCCCAGGACAGGGATGTCCCCAGGCTGCCAGGGCACCGCTGGCTCCTCTTCCACTTGGCAGCAGCCAGGACCCTCGGGTCCTTGTCTTGCACACACAGGGGGATGAGGAAATCCTTCTCTCAGAGCCCCAGCCTGGCCTCGGGCACTCTTGGGGACACAGTGGCAGGGAAAGCTGTGCTGAACTGCAGCCACAGCTCCCGAGCACAGCAGCCTGGGCTGGCTGCTCCTGGTGCTGATAAGAGAGGAGCCCCCATCTGCAGGCAGGGCTGGGGCAGGGCCAGGGCTGCTCAGCTGCTGCTGGAGGGAGCACAGCTGCACACAGAGCTCGCTGGGTGTGTTCTGGGAGCTGGGAAGGCCCTTCAGGACGTTCTGGAGAAATAAGCACAGCATTAGGGACAACACTGACCTATATTCCAGCCTCGTGGAGCTGCTCCAGAGCCTTTCCAAGTGCCCCAGCAGAGGGAAAAGCACCGTGCAGAACCAGCCCTCCAAGGTGGAGAGCACGAGGAGCTGCTGCAGGCTCAGGAGCTGATTTGCAAGAATTCACAGGAAGGTTTAACAGCTCTTTTATCTTTGGCTCCCTTCTGGTGTTATTTCAACATTGATTTGCATAGTCAATATAAAACTCTTTACATCTAAACTGCCTGCAAGGATGACACCATCAATCCTCAGCTCTATTCACAAAATTTATTATTTGTTTCAATTTAAAGAGAGATCATTGCCGGATTACACAGTCGCTGATGAGGATTTATATTTACATTTACAGCAAGCAAAATACACGTCTTGGTTTTTTTTGTTTTTTTCCTCTCTCCTTAAGTCATCTCCACCGCCGTGAAAGAGGGAACCAAAATAAAATCAGTGCGTACTCTCTCCTGAATGCCTNCTGGCGCTGGGGCAGGGGCAGGGCCAGGGCTGCTCAGCTGCTGCTGGAGGGAGCACAGCTGCACACAGAACAGTGTTCTGGGTGGGTGTGTTCTGGGAGCTGGGAAGGCCCTTCAGGACGTTCTGGAGAAATAAGCACAGCATTAGGGACAACACTGACCTATATTCCAGCCTCGTGGAGCTGCTCCAGAGCCTTTCCAAGTGCCCCAGCAGAGGGAAAAGCACCGTGCAGAACCAGCCCTCCAAGGTGGAGAGCACGAGGAGCTGCTGCAGGCTCAGGAGCTGATTTGCAAGAATTCACAGGAAGGTTTAACAGCTCTTTTATCTTTGGCTCCCTTCTGGTGTTATTTCAACATTGATTTGCATAGTCAATATAAAACTCTTTACATCTAAACTGCCTGCAAGGATGACACCATCAATCCTCAGCTCTATTCACAAAATTTATTATTTGTTTCAATTTAAAGAGAGATCATTGCCGGATTACACAGTCGCTGATGAGGATTTATATTTACATTTACAGCAAGCAAAATACACGTCTTGGTTTTTTTTGTTTTTTTCCTCTCTCCTTAAGTCATCTCCACCGCCGTGAAAGAGGGAACCAAAATAAAATCAGTGCGTACTCTCTCCTGAATGCCTGCAGATCCTGCTCTGCCTCATCGTTTCCTTCAGACAATATTGCAAATTAGGCAGCATCTGTAGCACAGCAGAGCATGAGGCAGAATTAAAGGGCATTACTGAGACAGCCTTCGTGTGAAGGCTGGGGAATCACATGCTCAGATGTGATGTGATGGAAAAGCAGGCTGCAGAAGGGCCCAGACACCCAAAAGCCACCCCAAAAACCAAGCAAGTGCAGCAACAGCAGCCATGGATTCACCCCCAGGCAGCTGCCAGGGCATGGGAAGCACGCCTGCAGGGATTAACCCAGCTTCAGGAGACACTGCACTTATCCAGCCTGACCTGTTGAGCAGCAGCCAGCCTGTGATGCAGCAGATTTCACCAAGCAAGGCTCTTAACACAAATCTCATGGGATTTGGGGAAAAAAAAAACCAAACACAAAAAAACCCACCCCACGAAATAACAGGGATGCATCACCAAACCAGCTGAACTCTGGTTTCCCACGTAACTGAGGAGAGAAAATAACTGAGCTGTGATAATATTCTACATCACCCACAGAAGTTCATAAAAGTTACAGCTTCCCTGAAATAAAAGGAGTTTGAGTGTGAAACGACCTGAACAGAAGCTGAGTGATGAGTTCTGCCTCGGAAAAATAAAGCGAGATTGTTTTCCAGGACAACAGCAGGAGGAATGCTCCATCCCCACTGCTCCCCGTGGGCAGGTGGAGCTCCTTGGAGCTCTGGTGTGATCACACCAGGAAGCTCCTGCCTGCCTGGACCTGCCAACACCTGCACTGCCCCCCTCCCACAGCAGGGACAGGCAGAAACATCCATCCCAAGAACACCCAGGTGAGAACTGAGGTGATTTGAACTAACGTGCAAAGCAGAAAATGGGCAAACACAGCCAAAAATCACTAAAGCTGCACAGCAAGCTGCTCCCAAAGCTCCCAGCTCCAGCCTGGGTCCACCTGAGCCTGACATGGGGCCAGTGGGGAGGGAGGTTCAGTTCATTTCTCTGAATTCTCACCTCCAGAAAGAACAGATCCTCTAACAACTGATCCATGACCTAAACAATCAGCACATGATTAACAGAGGTGACAGCAGCTCGCTCTCATCAAACCTGCTCAAAGCAGGATGAGCCCTGGCCTCTGACTGAAGGTCTTGCAGAAGTGAATCATGCTCCAAAGTGTCCTCATTCACCTGGTTTGTCTTTTTTCCTCCCCATATTTTCTTTTCCAGTTACCTGCAGTTATTGAAGTGTCTCACAGTGGAACAGCCCTGGCACAGGGTGCCCAGAGCAGCTGTGCTGCCCCTGGAGCCCTGGCAGTGCCCAAGGCCAGGCTGGACACTGGGGCCAGCCTGGGACAGTGGGAGGTGTCCCTGCCAGGGCAGGGGTGGCACTGGGGGGGATTAATTCCAACCCAAACCCTTCTGTGCCTCAGAACCACCGAGAATGGGTGTTTATCCCAAAAAGTGCAACTCTCCAGCTCCCAGAGATCAGCTCCCACTGTCCCTGCTCTGTTACTGGAGCAGACAGGCAGGGAAGGAGCCCAAGCCCAGCAGAGGATTCTGACATTTCCTGTGTCTCACCTGTGTTTACCTCAAACCTTCAGCCTGGTATCAACTCACTGACTCCAGGCAAGGAGAAACCCAACCCTACAAGCATCTCCCCCCTGGTACCTGCTCCGGGATTGCTCAGATCCCAGGCAGTGATACAGATCCCAACTGAGGAACATCTGACCTCTTACTCACTCCCAGACAGACCTGCCCAAGGCAGCTCTGGTGCAGAGTCACAGCAAGCTACTAATGCAGAGATAAAGACCATAATACTCAGTCAGGCAGAAGAAATTCCCAGCCATGGAGGTCCCATCCCCTCCTTTCTGCAGTCTGAGGTCTGAGTCTGCATCCTGCTCGGTGCCAAGTCTGTGCTGCTGTCACTGGAGCCACCTGAACCTCCCAGCCACATCTTCTGCAAAGCACAGGCTGCTGCATTATTAATGCCCTGACAGTAAACACCGGGCGTGCCTTCCCTTTAGTTATACATTTGCTGTTGTCTTGTAGCCGCTCGCTACCGTTTGTCTCCGGCGTCCCAGGAGCTCAGAGCCCCGGGGCAGGGCGTAAACAGCCTGGGATCCAGGGTGGGGATTGTTATCTGAACACAAAGCACCCCAAAAAGGCACAGACTGCGTGCCAGGGCTGTGCCAGGAGCCGGTGGCACGGGCAGGGCATCCCACATTCCCTGAGCAGGCACGGATACAGAGGGCAGGGCTGGAGGGGACATTGGGCAGGAATTGTTCCCTGGGAGGGCGGGCAGGGTGGCACAGGGTGCCCAGAGCATCACGCCCTGCTGATGGCCTGGCCCCGCCGATGGGCAGTGCCCCCGAGGGCTGCAAGGGGCTCTCAGTGCCCGGGCCTGGCAGCGATTACTCACGGCTGAGTCAGACACAAAAGCCCGGGGGTCAGGCAGCCTTTGTGCGGCCCGGGCTGAGCAGCTGCCAAGGGGCAGATGTGGCTGAGGCTCCCAGCAGCGCAGCTGCAGGTGGGGATTGTTATCTGAACACAAAGCACCCCAAAAAGGCACAGACTGCCTGGGACCAGGGCTGTGCCAGGAGCCCGGGACACGGGCAGGGCATCCCACATTCCCTGAGCAGGCACGGATACAGAGGGCAGGGCTGGAGGGGACATTGGGCAGGAATTGTTCCCTGGCAGGGTGGGCAGGGCTGGCACAGGGTGCCCAGAGCAGCTGTGGCTGCCCCTGGATCCCTGGCAGTGCCCAAGGCCAGGTTGGACACTGGGGCTGGGAGCACCTGGGACAGTGCCATGGCAGGGGTGGCACTAGGTGGGATTGAAGGTCCTCCCAACCCAAACCATTCCATGATTCCATGACTGTGGCAATAAATTTGGACAGGATTATGGACCAGACCTGCCCCAGTCTCTGTGACTCCCAGCAGATGTTCCAGCACAGCTGCTTCCCCCGAGCTTCCCAAGCCTCCAGCAGCTGCCCCGGGCTCCCATGGGTGACACACGGGGAGAAGGAGCAGCCCAGCAGAGCTGGGATGTGTGCCCAGCCCTGCTCCAGCGAGAGCAGCATCCCTGCTTTGCATATCTGTTAAACCAGATTAAATACTGCTTAGTCACTTCCAGCAGCCATGGGAGAAGTGACCCAGAAATTAGCTGGAAAACATGACACGTATTCATCCTTGCTTCTGCTGCCAGACATGGGTGAAGCAGCCACCAGTGAAGAAAAAAAAAAAATTAATTTCTTCCTCCATTGCTCTCCTTCACCTCCTAACATGAGTTCCTTTCACATTTTTAGATAGTAGAACTTGTTTTGCAAAATTAAACACGTGCACACACGTAACAGCAATTCTTCTGTTGTGCTCCTGGAGCCACCAAAACCACCCAGGACTTGCCCACATGGCAAAAGCTCAAATCCTAATTCAGGCAATTAAGAAATGAAACTGCCTCAATTCTGCCTTTTCTATTAGCACTCACTCAGGATAAGGCTGATCATGCTTAATCCACTTCCAGAGTGAGCTAAGCTCAACCAAACCTCAGTCAGTTCTCCCACACAGAGCCAGTGCAGTTTAATAACCTGACCCAGGATTAATTGTTCCCTTTAAATTGTGCTTTAGTCCGAGCCCATCCCCTGGAGGAGGCCACAGCCACGCTCAAAAACATGCAACAGTGGAGGGTTATTTTGTTTTATTTTATTGCAAACAGTCACAAACTCAGCCAAGACCCAAAAAACCCCTTGGAGCATCCAAGTCAGTTCATTTTAACATTTCTTCACTCAGTTATATTTCCAGACAGTAAGACCCAGTAGGAGCATATTTAATCTGAGCAGCATCTTGTGATGATTTATGCTAATTGATATTTAATGGGGTAATTTTAGCCTGGTGCCATTAGCTTTGAATCCTGAGAGATTAGAAAGATCTTACAGTGAAGCTTCTGATGTACAGAGAAAATGTGAAGGCAGGAATGCTGAAGTCTCTAGAAAACATTCAGCCAGATCATCTGCAAAGTGGATGAACAGAGATCTTGAGAGGCAACATTTTGGGAATTCCTCCTCCTTGCACCGGCCTGATGGGGAGATGGGGTGGGGGGAAAGTGGCACAAAGGTGGGAAAGGGAGGCAGCACCTGTGAGCACAGAAATGGAGACCCAGGGGGTGCAGGGAGTGAGCTCATCACATCCCACCCTGGAACTGCCATGAGGAGCCCCACAGCCACAGAAACCCGAGCGAGAAACCGATCTGCAAACACTGAAATTGCATTTTAAACTCTCTCCTCCCTCAGAGGAAGACAAATCAGATGTTGCAGGTCCTTCCAGCCTGTGAGACCTCCCCACACAGCAGAGCAACCCCCAGACAGCGATTCACTTCAAATTATCTTGACTTTTTAAACAATCCCCTGCTGATAATGACTCCACTTCCACACCATTTTGAAACCTAGCTGAGATGGGTAACCACATCCTTCAGTGCCAACTCAAAGCCAGCCTGAGGCCCATTTTCCTGCTGTGCAGGTGCTCTGGGGCTGGAGCAGCCATCCAAAGGGTTTGCTCCTTCCTCCAGGAAAGGGGAGGAATCTTTTCCTCCTTATTTCCCCCTCCTCTGTGTCAGGATCACCTCAATCTTTTGTACTGCATAATGACAAACCCTTCCCTCCCCTTGCCCTAACAAGGCTGGTTATTAAAACACTTTCAAGTAGATTCCTTTGATTTGTACATTAATATTCTCCAGGCAGGGGGAAAAAAATAGGACAGAAGTAGGACTGGCTGTAATGTGGGCTGATCTGGTTGTTTACTGCTCATTATTTGCCCCCTGGGTACCATGCAGGGCACACAGACCCCGTCCCTCTGGGGGCACCTGCCCAGGTAAGCTGGCAGGGCTCTCCTGACAGGACACATTTCTCAAACTTGGGCTTCACTGCCAGCATCTCCTCAGAGCTGTACCCCGACCCCAGCAGAACCCCCTGGGACCCAGGCCCAGCTCTGGCCCCCCGGGCAAAGGCAGGGACAGAGGATGGCAGCGGGGCACAGGAGCAGTGCCAGCTGTGCCTGGCAGCCTGCCCTGCCTGGCGGGGACAGACCTGCAGCAGTGCTGGGATCATTCACTGCCCAGGGCAACCCAGCTGAGGTGTCCTTAGGGCAGCCTGGCCAAAAGCCTGGCTGGCACAGGGCTGGGCAGCAGGGCACCCTGCGGGCCCAGCCACACCGGCCTGGCATGGCCCGGCACAGCCTGGGCCCAACCACACCAGCCTGGCACAGCACCTGGCATGGCCAGGGCCCAACCACACCGGCCTGGCAGAGCCCTTGGCACAGCCTGGCCTGGCACACCCTGCTCTGAAAGCAATACATTCTGTTCTGGGCAACAGCAACCCCACCAGCACTGCTCAAACACAAATGCTTCACAACAAAATCTGGATCCAATCCACTCTGAGGACAGAAAGGCCCAAAGGAGGCCCAGCCCTGCCTTCCCCTGCTGGGCTGTCCTTGAGCATGAACCCCATCCATCCATCCATCCATCCATCCATCCATCCATCCATCCCATTTCCCAGCCTGGACAAGCAGCAGCTGAGCTGAGGATCCAGCCCAGCACTCTCCCTTGGAGAGGTGGGGGCAGCTCAGCACCAGCCCAAACCCTCAGGAGGGCTGAGAGGGGACCAAAGGACAAGAGCATCTCAGCTATTCCACAAGAGCATCTCAGCTGCTCCTCTCCAGGACCACCCGAGCTCATTTTTCATCCACCTGGAAAGCTCCATGACCTGCCCAGCACAGCACCCCCGAACAGCCCCTCAGAACAAACATTCACTCTGGGTCACAACAATTCAGTTCTGTTTTTGCTCAGCTGGCAGAGGTTTATCTGAATTATCACGTCGTTCACGGAAAACAAAGATACTGTCATCAAATGCAGATTTGAAGGAGAAAGGCATTCTGTGGATGGGGGAGGAATCCAGGACATGACAGCACTCCCAACTCAATGCCCTCCTTGTAGGGCAACAATGCATCATTGCTGATCAATTGTACTTTCGAGTCACTTTCTTATTTATGGGTGAATGAGAAAACACTTGAGCTGGCAAAATAATTCACATTTGTTTGCACAGACAAAACCAAATTTAATAACGCAGCCCTTTTTTTAAAAATAAATAAAGTCATGCATTACAAAATGTGCATTTAGAGTCATTCTCTGTAGAAAATTCACAGCATGAACTCCAAAGTGCTCCTTTCCCTTCCTCTGAAGTGAAAACCTTTTCCAATGTGTGCGTGATACACGTCAGACTCCGCTAATAAAAGAAGCAGCACCTGAATTGCTGCTGCTCCTTACAAATTTAGATTCATAAATGGCAAAAGCTCCATTCAGCTCCCGAGACCCAGAGCAAGGTCCTGGCAGAGCCTCTCACCAGGGAGCTGGAGATGACTGAAAATTTCTCCTGCCAATCCAAGGGGCTGTTTAACAGATTTATGGGGTCTGAGGGGCCAGAGGGTGAAGATGGGAATTACTGGGGACAAAGTCAGGTCTCAGATACTTCACAGCAGGAGAGAAACATTCCTTGGGAACTCTGAACCATGTAAAAGCACTGAAATACCCCTGGAGAGGAAAGCTAAAGGGTTTTTTTCCTGAGATAATGTGCTGGGATTCAATTGGAAGAACAAACTCTAAAAGCACAGCCATTGCAGCAGCCGCAAACCCATCCCGCACCGGTAGCAGCCCTCCCGAAGCAGCTGCAATCACTCTTACCTGCACCAAGACTTCCCTCCCGGGGCTGCTCTTCCCCGGACCACCCTGCCCTTCCCACCCTGCTCCTCTCTCATTTATCCCCTCCCTCATTAGCCCCCCGCTGATTGAGGAATTTCCCCAGCCCTGTCAGGGCTCCCCCATTTCAGGGCTCAGCCCCATTTCCCCGCTGCTTCTCCCTGCTGCCCCCCAGGCAGGCTGGACGGACCTGGGGACACTGATGTGCTCTTCCTTTCTTGCTCTCCCCTTCCCTCCTTGTCTTTTCTAAAGGGAACATTCAATCCCTCCTGTGTTTTTTGGTTCAAAACTGGCATTTTGCAGTGTGAAGCCCAGCTTTGCCAGGGAACAGCGAGAGGTGCTCAAGAAACCCCTTCACTCCTCATCCCAAGGCATGGCCTGGCAGCAGGAACCCCAACCTGCTGGGAAAAGCAGCAGGAGCTGCTGGCACCAGCCACTGCTGCTGCTCCAGGGAAAAAACTGCTCCAGAGAGGCTGGGAGCACGCCAGGGGAAGCAGGGCGAGCATCTCCAGCCTTGGCAACCAGGGGAGGGGAAGGGAAATGGGAAAGGAAAGGAAAATGGGAAAGGAAAATGGGAAAGGAAAATGGGAAAGGAAAGGAAAGGAAAGGAAAGGAAAGGAAAGGAAAGGAAAGGGTCCCACGGGAGCACATCCAGCTGGGGAAGGATGCTGGTGGCTCCCCACTCGGGAAGTTCCCTCCCAGCGATTCCCTTCATCTGCTCAGCCCCGGGACTCCCACCTGCAGCAGCAGATAACGCCTCCTGCCCAATCCCTTTGTTTTCCTGCCCATTGTGTCCCTAAACAAAGCCTCGAACAGTGGGGTGGCCTTGGGGTTTTCCAGCCCAACTAAACCCCCCAAAACACCGCCCACCAACCCCAACCCAGAACAAGCAGCCCTCGGATGCTGCTGTTCACCTGCCCTGCACTCCTGGAAAATGCCTCCGGAATTATTTTTGTGCTTCCTTATGAATCTCAATAAAATCCCGGACCTGATAATGTTGCAATCATATGTAATCGTTCATTTATATATATTTTTATATTTTTTAAAATATATTTATGTGCGCCCTGCATTTAATTTTGCCCCCAAATGCTCTTAGGGGATTTGCACAGTTATTTTAATAGTCCTAATTTTAAATTCATTGAAATGCATTTATGCACCTTTAGACTGAACTCATTCAGGCATTTACACCACAGTAATGAATTGTAGCACAGCGCTGGAGACACAGAAAGAAATTCTTCCCTTCTGTAGAGTTTATATTTCTAAATTCAATCGTGGGGTTCATTGGCATGCAAAGAGTCCAGGGACCTTTGTTAAACGACGACATTTAACGATAAATGTTTGAGAAGATGCGCATTGAGAAAGTCTCTCCTATTTGAATGTCAGGAAATTAGAAATATTCTAATGAATTCCATTTTTTTCACATCTTCCATCAAAGCCTTTGTAAAAAAGGTCACTATCTTCACTTGTTATTTTAAAAAGCCTCCTGCAATTTGCCTTCCTGCTGTAATTAGAGGGAAAGCTCCCACGGCACCACACCACAACAATCCGGGGGGACTCCTCTTCCTCCCGATTGTCAACAAATTCCAGCATCCAAAGGCAAAAATGATGAATTTCAGAGGCATAATGAGGCCGCTGGTCACAGCCAACATTACATAAGGTATTTACATTTCATGCTTTCTCTGAACTGGGTGCTCCCTGAAGTCTGGCAGCCTGAATCTGCTGAGCTGAATTATTATTTTATTGACATTTTCAAACTACTTTTATATTTTTTTTTCCCTCTTTAGACAAAAGTGTTTGAAACCCCTTTGCTGGATGCGACCCACATTTCAAAGAGGCTCCACTCCTTGCTGCGGTGACTCCCAGCTGCAGGAGCTCTGCTCACAGCCAAGTTTTTCATCTCCTTATTGCTCATTCAGGCTCCATCCCAGCCCCGAGAACCCGGGAGCTGTTGCATGGCAGGGATCTTTGATGGCTCGGGGTAGCACTGCTCTAATGCAGAATGACAATCGGCTCCTGTCCCCAGGGCAGGGCAGGGCAGGGCTGTGCCCAGGGCAGGGCAGGGCAGGGCTGT
>VWYO01025677.1:891-32413 GCA_013400275.1 Rhadina sibilatrix
AATTAGTATGCAGCAAGCAACTAGCAGAGATACCAGTGTAACCATGAATTCTGACAGTGAGGCTTGCATCACTGAGGATTAAGAAGGAAAAGGTCTGAGTCTTGTACAACTCATCATGTAAAATACGACTCTTACCAAGTCTTGCTAACAGCTGAGCTGTCCTGATCTAATAGTGCTAACATTCCTTTGACATTTTGTGACTTCTATTCCTTCCAAGTATTGAATTTTCATTACATTTTTGGTTCATTACTTTGTCCTAGATGAATTACCTGTCCTGGGCGGTAACCCACAAAGGAAAACAGGAAGTTATCATTCCATTCTGTAATAGGGTCTGCATGGTGGCTGCTTTTTTTTTTTTTTTTTTTTTTTTTTTTTTTTTTTTTTTTTTTTTTTTTTTTTTTTTTTTTTTTTGTTTTTTTTTTTTTTTTTTTTTTTTTTTTTTTTTTTTTTTTTTTTGTCGTTGTTTTAGTTGGGTTTTTTTTTCAAATTTTAGAAATAATGCCACGGTAAGGATAATTCTGGATTATGTAGATTGCAAAGCTGAAACCTCTTTGAGTATCAGGCATTAGAATTAAATGCAGTCGTGGTAGTTGTCATCTGGTTAGAACAAGCATGTGGCTGTTTTTTGCAGAACTGATAGAATTCTATTTAGCTTATTTTCATGACTGAGTAAAATCTAAATCTCTTCTGTGGCTGCACTGGTGCTGTGCAGTGCAGTTTACACCACATTACAAATTCTCAAGGGCTAACAGAGGCTTGGCCAATCTCTCTAGTGAACATGTTTCAATATGTCCTGCCCTCGGTTTGTGAAGGTAGGAGGAATCCACCAAAAAAAGAAAAGCCTGAGGGCTCTTGCTAGAAGCTTTCAAAAGTCTGAAAGTGACTCTTCAATATTTCTTTAGTGTTCTGTCAAATTAGTTGGAGCTTTTCCTTTCAGTTTTGGTTTGGGTTTTTTTTTTTTAGCAGTTCAGATTTTCATGTAAGCGGGTGTAAGTAAAGTGCAGCAAAACTGGGGTACTGCTTACATGGAAATTTTGTCTTCTGAGGTATAGTTAGAGTGAATTTGCAGCATTTTTTTTCGCTGAGATACCTTCGATTTCATAAAAATGGGGATTTTTTACTGAAAAAGTCCATTTCGGCTTTAAAAAAAAAAAAAGTTTTAGGAGTTCTAATTTTAACTAAGTATATGATTTGGAAAAATAGCAGTATAGCTGATACCTTTACCTAAATTCAGAAGTATGATACCCTCAGGTATCCCCTTGCTTTACAGTTTTGGCTAGAGATTAAGTGTTCAGAGACAAATAATTTTCCAGTATTTTAAATGCTTGCCCTGTTTAAAGTGTGTACTCAGTGCAAAGATAAGTGGGGAAACAAGGTACATGAACCACAGAGTGTTTTGCCAGACCCTTGCATTACAACAGGCAAGACTATACTGAATGTGAAATGAAAAGCTTTTTAAGAATCTTAATTGGAGAGACAGCAAAGTGTCAGATAGAGCTTTACTTGTGAGAAGAAGTTTCTGGGATTTGTCTCCTCTGGAGAAGTGTGCACTCCATACTGCACATGGGGAGATCAGTCGTGCCTCTGCTAACACCCTGGGCAGTCAGCATCAAGTTGCACCTACCTGTCAGCAGAAATGCTTGCAATCCATCTTTATGGTGCTATCTGTATCCCTGCTTTTACTAAAAATAGAGACTTGTATGCTCTGAGAAAAAGAACCTGTGTTAAAAAGAAAATTACATCAGCTGCTGTATTTGCAGACAACTCCAAGGTCACAGGATCTAAATTTCTATTAACATATGTTGACAACGCAGCACAAGTTATTTCTAAAGCCAACCTTGACTAATTTCTATAGCTCTTTAGGTAGAGAGCAATAATGACGAGGAGGTACTACAGTCATGAAGCCACCCAATGAGTAATCTTTTCCTGAGCTTTGTGACAAGTGTATTTCATTGTTGAGATTTTTTTTTCTTCCTCTTTAGCCTTTGTCCTTTTGTGTATGTAATTTAAAGAGCTTTGTATTTGGAAAAAATGTTTACGTGGAGGGTGATGTACTTGTGGTTTGATGATGTAAAATGAGCAGCAGGGTTATAACTTGGTAACCATGGTCCATGATGTTGGAAGAATCTGTGGAGCAGTGAATGGGAAGGGTGAGCTGATGCAGGGGCTGGTGAACTCACTGAGGCCTAAGGGAGTAGCCACAGCTGACGTGCAAAACCAGCACTGTCTGCCTTTCTACCACTCTGACCTTGAAATAGTTTGTCTGACCACAGGGAAGTCTTGGTTTGGTGTCTCAGGCATCAAAGGCATATCACTGTTCACAGAAGGATTCTGGAAAGTCAAAAAATGGATGAGAGTGATTAAGGACAGAGCTAAATATTCCTCTGGTGAAGCTGCTGGAATTACATCAAGGCTAATGTTGGCAGAGACTTCTGGGAAGCCTGCTAGTTATAGGAAAAAAAGTAGCAAGAGAAGTAGTGCCAAATTCTCCCTGGTCAGTGGGTAGGAAAAATCATTTGGTGTTTGTGGCCTTCATTTCCAGACCATATATATTGTGTTAAGCAGCATAATGTAACACTATATTTCCTGGCTTTTCCAATGCCCAGGCAAAAGTCAGGCAGGTGGCAGCTCATCTCGTATAAAACAGTGTCCCTGAAGCCTTCTGTTGCCTCTGAAAAAGCAAGGTGTGGGAGAGGCTGGTGTTGCTTGGGCCATCTTGCCAGTATCTTGAGGAACCCTGAGCAGCACAGAGAAACCAATTCAGGAGGCCAAGGTTGCAACAGGGAAAATTACATGAAATGCTTTCCCAGAAAGATCCCATTTGTAAAATTCTTAACAGCAGTTGGTCACTTACATGAATGAAAATTGTGGATTCTGAAGAAAACGTTGTCTTTTGTGCCTCTAATTGACACTTTGAACATGTTTAGTAGATCAGTAGATTATTTAAAAATATCCCAAATAAACACCAAAGTGGAAGACATGTGAACTTGTTCCTGAAGTGAAAAAATGTACCTGAAGAGGAATTTCGTCACACTCAAGCTCTGCCTGTTGCACTATGAACATGAAGGTGTGAAAGGCAGCTGTCACACTGCTGTGTGTGGGAAAGAGGTTTTTGGAGGGAAAGAGGTAAGGAGGTGATGTTTTGGGTGGTGTTTTCTTTCCTTACTTTAAAACCTTTTTCTCTCTAGCCACCTCATGACTGATACAAGGTATGGTATAGATGCAGCATGGGAAGACTCTGCCTGGTTACACAGGGTATGTTTGCTCCACTCCTCTTGTGTCAGTACAAATGTCTGACCCAGTGCATACTGTTTTCTTCAGCAACCTGCAATTTTTACGTCTTTCAGGAGGTTGTCTCCACTTCTGTCATGCTGCAAGTTCTGGGGACTTTCAAGTTTTGAAAAATGAGCCTCTCCACCCATTCTTGAAAATCGGAAATCTGATTTAAAAACACTGTGTTTTACAAGGCCTTTGGCTTGGCTGTTACTTAGCAATTTAGCAGGTCTTTCATATTCTTTGTCTAAATCATATTATGAGAAACTGAGAAGCGTAATAGACATGTTTGGAAATCTTAATGTGGGATGATACCAAAATAATGAAAAAGGAACTTGAGAATTGCCTTAGGGAGTGGTGATTGTAGAGGGAGACTGTACTCAAGAGTTTTCATCTGCTCTGAACCTCTCAGTATTTTATGTGAAGGAAAATCCATGTGAGAAGGACTTAACTATTGCATGGTGGCTTTGGTTTCACAGCCTGTGTTTTCCCAGCTATCACTCTATTCCCCATCTGAAATGATCCAGGACTTTTTTCTTATCTCAACAATTCCCTTTTTTTAATTTCACCAGTCACATGCTGTATACAAACTACACCATGTTCCTCTTGTAATTGCTGGACTGCATTACAGTGCTGTAGCAAGTAGAGTTTATCCAGATTGGAGATGACTTTGTATGGAAAGCTCGATGCCATTCATTTTGTGAGCATTTGGACTTGTACAGCAAATGCAGGCAATAAAAGCCAGAACCTAAAAAGCAAAAAATTTTAAGGCAGTAATTTACAACATTTGGTCTTCCATCAGGAAGAATAAAGTCAAGAAAACAGTAATTACTGGCAAGAGTTAAAGTGCATCACTAAGCACATGCACTGCCAAGGCACAAATTCTTCACTCCTAGAAAAGTTCGGGCAAAGCAGGCAGGATGATTTTGTCTTTTAGTTGCCAGTTGTTCAGGACCCTAATGGTCTGTACATAGTTTTTGTGTGTGTGAGAGAGACCTAATTGGATGAACTGAAATGGCACTGACTCTGTTGAGCCCAGTATAAAAACGCTAGTTTATGCACCTGTTTGTGCTGCTGAAGTGTTCCTGGCACACTTGCCACACTGGCCATCATACTGGGCTATCTCGTTGCTCACCCTGCACTGCTTACAATACATCTAGGTTATCTATTACCAGCAGCAGTCTCAAATCTCTGTTTTCTGGTGATAGGAAATAAAATGAAAGACATTTTTACCATCTGGACATGTGCTTGAGAAGTGCAGTTGCATTGAGAGCTCTGAGCTTCAGTATCTGCTGAGTTCAGGACCTGAATTTGCAATTAATTTTACAGTGCTTTTGTTTTTGCCGCCACTCAGGTGTGCACTTAGAGGTGAGTGTGTTCAGTGTCCCCTCATGGTGTGGGGACAGTGTGTGTATGTTGGTGTCCAAGCCCAAACACAGTTATTGTCCAAGGGCCAAAGCCTTTCTTCAGATGTTGCAGTTGGGTGAAGCATTTGTGGAACAATGTGTGGGCCATCTGAGTTGGCTAGCTGATACCCATATTCATGAATATCCTGCAAGGATGTGTCAGGCCAGAGGACAGCAAGGGGAACAAAACAGTGAGTCAGCATGTTTGTTTCTGTCCTTAAACCCATGTCTTGATAAGCCATGGGCATAGGGGGCCCTGAAGAAACTGCTTCTTCCTTCTTTCCACTAGCACTAATTGCTTTTCTACTGTACAAATGCTAGTAAGGATTCAGGCAGCAGGTTGAACCCTGTGCATGGAATGTGACTGAGGGATCACAGGTCTTCCGTACAGCCTCCCTGTGCTGGGTCCTCTCATCCCATCCATGAGCCTGACTGACTGCTGCCTTTGTTGGGAGTGAATGCTCATCTGTGCAGCTCTCGGCTTTCTGCAGAGGTTGCAACTTGCCAGCAGTTCTGGCAATTTTCTGTAGGTAAGAATTGGGAGTAATTAAAATACTTACTGAATTGCAACACTGCGGATTTGTGGTTAAATTCAGAAATTACAGTTTTGGAGTTTTGCTGTAAAGAATATTCCTTGTCTAGTGCAGTGCATCCTTGATGTCTAGCTTTTCCAAATGGTGGTTTTCAGCTTGCTTCATTTATTTAATGTTCAGCAGCATAACTGCAGAGCCCTCTTCATGTTACAGAAAGCACATGAAAGACAGATCACTGGAAACTGTAATTCAAGAAGGCTACATAGATCTGGTTTTTGGGTTTTTTTCCACAAATTGTTACCCTATATACTGGATGAGTAGAAGTCCTATGGCAGGCATCCCTAACATGAAGACCAGATGTAAGGCTGGAATTGTCTTTGGATTTAGCACTGTTTGTAAGATACAGGATCTTACAGCTGAGCTTCTGAGTGTGAATAGTCACTGTGAGATGAATGGTTAACTTCCATTAAGTACTTCACTATCAAGAGGGTTTAGAAGCACAGTGGAGTGCACAACCTGTTCCTTCAGCAGCTGGTGGGGACCTTTGCAAAGTGTATCACCCTAGGGCACATCTGCCCAGAGCTGCTGGGGTGATCCCCACTTGCACCCCTCTCTGCAAAGCTCCACTGATGGACCCTGGAAGGCTCCTGACGAGCCTGCCCTGCTCTGGCTGGAGAGACCCGTGCCTGTGTGAGACACAGCACATCTCAGAAACGAGCTGGTGGGAGTACACCAGGGAAGCTGGAGAGGGAACCTTCTGGCTTTCTTAAATGGGAAAACTTTTCATTTTGTTTCCTTTGTTTTTATTATAACAGCTTAAAATAAAAAGCAGAATAGGAGCGAAAAATAAAACTTCAACAAATAGCTTCCTGGCAGCTCTGTTTTGCTCACTGATGTTCTGCAAATGTATCAAAGCTCTTTTCAGCCAAGTGCTTAAGAAACTTTCCTATTTAAAGGTATCTGTTTTAAGTGCCTGCTAAAGTAGGTTTTCAGGCTACTGCTTGCTTGCTTACCAAACAGCTCACTACAGGCCTGCTTCAGAAATTTGCATGGGGAGGAAAAGGGAGATTTCCTCCTTAGGTGAAGCTCCCAAAGCAGTAGTGTTAGAGCCCTTGGAAGAAGTAGTTACTTTCTAGCAGCAGCTGCTTTTAAAGTTTATAAAACAAATTATAACTGACTACTGCATGAGAGCAGTGAAAGTAAATAGCTATGATGTCAGAGGCTGAAGACAATTCATTCTTTTCATTTAGATAATTTTGGCCTACAGACGTGCATTAAAGACTAGGATGCCACCCTTGCTTTAGGTATGTGTGGGTGCATGCACACTTCCTTAAAGTCCTGACAGAGAAACAGAAGATTGTGTCTGTTCCTGCAAGTGCCATATGTTTATAGCAGAGTTATAAAACACTCCAAAGCAGGGGTTTATAATGAAAATAGTAACACATCCTTAAGCATGTTGATGCTAACAAACACCACCATAAAGGGTGTTTAAAAGAGGTATCTGTCTTTTTTCTGAAAAAGGATATACTAGCTCCTGCCTGGAGTGAAGCTTGTCATTTCTGTCCTTCAAACCAGTTAAATCTTCAGTGGCATCTAAGAAATCCTGGTTGTTGTCTGACATTTCAGTTGGTGCCAGGATGTAGCAAATACTGTGTTTGATATCCAAAAGCTTTTACAATTGCAATACAGAAATGACAGCCCTTTTAAAAAGATGTAATTTTTCCTATGTGTATGTGATAAAGTGCATATTTTTTCCAGCTTCTTACCTACTTCTTATGTCCTGAAATAATGCCAAATGTGAAGCAACTGTTCTAGTTCTTTGTGTTCTGGGTGCAATCACTACACTGGCTTTTCATAAAATTCCTTCCATGATAAACTTAGCTTCTAGTCATTAATGCATCTTACTCATTTTCTTACAGATTTTGTGGGCTTCTGACTTTCTTATAGGCAACAATAAACATCTAACATTGGCTGTAGCTAAAACCTTTCACCCAAACTGCTGTGATCACTTTTGGAGTAGATCCTTCTCTTTTGATAGCAAACTGCAGCCAGCTTGGGACTGGAGCAGGGAAGCTGTACAGCATTCCACCCCTGCTCAGGAGGGTGAAGCTTGTCTGTCACACTTGAGATGGCAAAGCAGATCTGCAGCCTGGGTGAAGTGATGCAGTTTGGACTTGAGCTGTTGTCTTGGTTTGGAAAGACAGGTATCTGCCAGAGAAAGCTGGAGTTTGCCTTGGAATGGAGAATGTAANAAAGAAAAAAAAGCATCTCCCCAACTGCTTTCAACAGATGAAATGGAATACACATTTTTGGTTCCATAACCCAAGACAGCCGTGATCCCAGGGGATAACATACTTGCAAAGCAGCACAAACAGCAAGCAGCAGCATTGAACACAGGAGTGCTGCTATTCTGTTGGACATGGCTGAGCCTTTCCTGGGATCACTGCCACAGTCTTTCCATTCTTTTGCATGATATGTAGAAACAACGGATGCTTTTCAGTACTTGATTGTTGTGTTTCCTTGTTGCTTCTCATGGAACATGATGTTTTCTGTCACAGAGTTTCCTGGTGTGTGCCAGCAGCCCACTGCAGCCTGGTGACACCAGTGAACCATGTGGGATGAAACTATGTTGACTGTAGGGTGAAAAATATGCCTGAAGAGGCTCAGAGACAAGGCAAGGACTTCATGGTCAGACTCTGGGGCCACACTTTCAGAGGGAAATAAAAAGGGGACCATGTTGCTTTGGGGTGAGATGCTCAACCAGATGCTGATAGGAAGGAAGACATTTAGGAAATGCTTAAAAAAAAAAAAAAAAAAAAAAAAAAAAAAAAAAAAAAAAAGTGTGTTTAGATTAGATATTAGGAAAAAGTTGTGAGGGTGGTAAGGCACTGAAACAGGCTACCCAGGGAAGTTGTGCATTCCCTATCTCTGGAGGTTTTCAAGATCTGGTTTATTTGAAGATGTCCTTGCCCACAGGAGGGGAGTTGAAACTGTATGGTCTTCAAGGTCCCCTTCCAAACGAAACCATTTTAAAACAATAATTAAAAAAGAAAATCCCAGTGATAGAGAAAATAAGCTGACATGTCTGCAGCTTGTGAGCTGTGGTGTCATCAGTGGTTTTTACAACAGGAGCAGTGAAAAGAGTCTGATAGAAGATGGACTGCTTTGCTCTCTGAATTTTGTATCACACAATTCCTTCCATATCTCTAGCAAATCTCTCCTGCCAACCTCCCAGAAACTTCCTGATTTTCAGTGGGCCTCAGAAGGCTCAGGGGAGGTGGGTGCTGAGTCAGTTGATGGGCAGAACAAAGCCACCCTCAGAACCTCAGGCCAATGACACAAGTTGCAAGCTGGGGCAGCACAGAGGTGCCCTCAGCTCATGACCGTGACAGCTCTCCTTTCAATAAGGAGAGACAGACAGGGGCTCAGCTGCAGTACTTATAGTTATGATTCTGCATGTGTGCATGAGCAATGCCTTGGTGCAAACATTAAGTGAGAGCAGTAGTCTGGAGCATAACCTAGACAGTCTCTGCAAAGTCACCATCTTCCTAGAAGTCTGCAGCTCATGCATGGGGATCTAATACTCTTTCTTCTCCAAAAGGGAACCAGAACATTTAATTCAAAATCCCGAAGCTCCATGATTTTATTTAGTAGGTTTTGCTTCTAAAGACTCAGGTGTTTTTTTTAGGTTTCCTTCTAACCTGCGTTCCTTCTGCAGGGGTCCCAGTGAGAGATGACTTTCTCAGGTTAGGGGCCTATTCTTCACTATAATGGTATCCCAGAGGAGACTCACAGGATGTAACTCGGGTGGAAACAAAAAGCAAACCCTGTGCAATGTATCCAGTCTTTACATATGGCTGTACTTCTTTTGAATGGTAGGAGTTTACTTCAGTAAACTTCAGAGCTGAAAACGATGAGAAAAGTGCTGTTTTGTTTTAGACTTATCACAAATACAACGGTGGTATATTACACAAATAAGTCACTCATTGCAAGCTGCTTTGTGGCTTCCTATGATAGTTAATAAGACCAGAATTGAAATTGTCAGGTAAATGTTTTTATTACACTGGTGTCTAAAGACCACAGTATGGCCCATGTCTCCTTGAATCACCTGTGCCTTCAGAGTAGGTATTGGAATTGACACAGAAAGAAAAGGAATTCTATTTAAGACTATATGAAACTTCTCTGGTGGCTCCTTTCTTTCCTGAGCCTGTTACCTTTTCAAGGAAGGAGAATGGTGTCTGCTGGGCAGTATATTCTGGCTAAGCAGCCCAAGGTCTCCGTTGCACAGATAGTATCAATGTGGTAGATATGAACCTCAGATGTAAATTGCAATAACAATTTATGTAGCATTTGGAAGGAAGTTTAGATTATACGTTTGTAGTATAATCAAACTTGTGAGTTTGATTACTGTCTTCCACAGCACAGAACAAAATTGGAGGGCTCAGGAGCAGCAGGTTGTTTAGCTTTCTGACACAGCTGGAGAAAATCAGCTTTATCTGAATAGCACTGCTGTTAGCACTAGGTTTGCTGCCCATGCGTTTTTGTTCCTCAACAGTGGGATAATGGATGAGCTGGATCCTATTATTAACTTGTCTCAAAGTACCATGTAAAATTAATAAGTATAGAGAAAAAGTGCTTTCAGATCTTGAGAGAATTAAAGAGTGTCAGAGACAACATGGACTTAAATACGTAATGAGAAGTAAGCTGCATTCAGCTGCATTTCTGTAATAAAGATAATGGAATCTTGAAATGCAAGAGGGTCAGTGAGCTTTTGTTTTGATCTTATCTGCTCTGTAGAAACTGCTCTAATGATGGATATAGTTACAAAACATTGGTATCCTGTCGTGTTTGCAACACGCCTCAGGTAATATTGATAGGAATGACCTCTGCCTTGACCACATTCCCAGACCTTGGCCCTCTGAGGTCTATTGTTAAAATGCAGATTGGGAATTCAGTTTAAACATTGTCTGGGCTCAGTAAAACTAAATGATGCTTCTGATGAAGTTGTACTGAGTGACTAGTTGGTCTTCTAAACCATTTTCTTCTAGTATGACATTACAATCAATTGCCTCAAATATGGCCTAGCTGAGGCAGTTTCTTCAGCTAATTTTGACCACTTTTTGCTTTCCCATGTGCCTTTCCAGAAAAACCAAGTTTAAGCTCTTATTCCTAAACTATGGCAATTTGTATTCTGCTCTCAGCTCATAGCAGAACTGAGTGTGGGAATAACTGTTATTGAGCAGCATTTTCTGAAAAGGCAAAAAAAAAATGCCTTCACTTGCTTTGTAGAGGCTTTTAAATTTAATCAGGTATTTTGTTTTCCTGTGTCCTGTAATCTACAGGACACAGCAGAGGGCAGTCAGTCAGGACAGTCTTCAGGTTTAAGCTTTGGGAATTTCCCTGGTTTGGGTGCTGACAGGAGTTTTTCAGGTGACAGCAAAATTGAGACATGAGAGAAGCACCTTGGCATGGCTTCTAAAGAGGTTGGCTGGAATGGAAATTTTCCCTCATCTTGCACTCTCTTTGTAGATTTCTTACACGTAAAGCAAATTTCTTATATGTTATATTCAATACTAAATATGGCATTGTAGAACAGAAACCCTGGGGGAACTGAGGAATCTTGTCTCTTCACTCAAAATGTTTTAGTCTGTTGACCTGAAACATGTATTGTCATTCCCGATTCAAAAGTTTTCCAGTTAAAGTTGTGTGCAAAAGAGACTGTTCCCAACAGTTATCCACACAGGAGCCTCTACTTTTCCTGAAAACTACTACAAACCTCACCTGAGGAAGAGGAGGCTGCCCTTAGTGATGACTTCTGAGCCAGGTGATGGCAGATTGGAGGATGCTATAGGCTATTTAATGCCCTTTTTGCCCTAGGTGAACCTGTAGCAGTATCATTTTTTAAGAGAGAGAACCATCAGTGAGTGTGACCTTCAGCTCCTAAGACTTTCCAGGATGAGACAAAGGGGTGTCTCTGTCACTTGCAGGTGTTATGCTCACCCATAAATGGCCCAGCAGCCAAGATCTTACAGGGAAAGGAGGCTGATTGCACCCAAGAGATTCCTCCCACAGCAGGAAGTCAAAAAAAGAGCCATGTCCAAAACCCTAGGCTGTGTTCTGGGAGAATGTGTAGTTCTGCTTTGTTACACTGATTCATGAGTGATGTGAACTGTGCTCAGAAAGACCAAAGGCAACACAGGCTGCTGAAACTTGTATTAGGACTGGGGCAGTCTTACTGGCTTAATAACTCATTTTTGCATGGTAGCCTCCACTGAGTGCAGGAGAGTGAATAGAGAAATCCTCTCTTTGATTGCATTGATGTATGACCCCAGTTATTCCAGCCAGTCCTACCCAAAACACAAGGAGGTCCTCCACTGATGTTCTTTTCAATATGCAACATGAGTAAAAATATTTCATTTGTAATTGCCACAAACATAACTTGCAACTTTTTTGAATGATTGGATATTTGCACTGGCTTTATTTGGCTTGGGAAACAAGGAGTAAAATCATAGTCTTCAGCACAAACTACCAACAAAGTAGTCTTGCTCTATGCTTACTCATGATTACTTTGATGCCTAGGTTCAACAGTGAATTACTTTGGTGCCCAAGTTCAACAATGAATAATTATTTCCATATAATGTTTCCCTTATTTTCAAATATTTCTGTATGTTTAAATGGGAAAGAAAAGCCACTACATTTACAGTTGGAGTAAATGAGCAGAATACAGTATGTGTGGCACTGAAACAGAATGATCTCACATGAGATCTGAGAGATTCATGGTCATTGTGCAGGACACATGCAGAAAACCAGATCAAATGCAGCAGCTGGAGTCACTGGAGAGCTACACAGGAATTTGGAATGGGGAAAAAAGTAAACAATGTGTATTATTCATCGTTTGTCATTTGCAGTTGAGGAAATGGAATGCCCCTGGCACATCTGAAGAAGTTCATGATTCATCTGAAGTAGTGAAAGAACTACAAAGCCAAATAGTAATATAAACCCCTGGGGATGTGCTGCTACAGTCTTTTACATAGCATTAGAACCACTATAAATAGTTGTACTAAGACGAAAATCCTGGCAAATATTGGCATTTGATTCTTGAGATATGAAACTCTTCGTTCTCTGAAGTCAAGTCATGTTAGTCTTGTCCAGCACAATAATACTAAGAACTTCTACCTTTATTTGAAAATCATTCCAATTCTCTTTCACCCCACACCCATTCTCTTTTCACTGGAGATGTCCTAGATGATGAGTAGTGTTAGCCACAGCACCTCAGCTTTGTGGACCTGTTGTTGCAGCCTGAGAGCCCCTTTAATTCCCAGTAGGCATTGTGAGGTTTGCTTTTGACCTGGGAGAATACTGCCATCATTCATTTTCACTAGCCTCTACAAAGTGAAGCATTCCATAGAAACTGAATTTTGGAGTAGTTACATAACAAATGGCCAGATGGAACTGAGTAGTCAAATGGCTCAAAAAAATAGTTGTTACCTATACTCAGTAGTCATTATGAAAATGTGGTGTACCAGTTTGAGTAGTTTTTTCCAAAGATTACCCATCAACTTCATTTCTGCGTGCCAGCCTAAATAAGCAAACATGTACTTTCCTGAACTGGGAATGGCAAATACTCCTGAGAGGCAGCATCACTTCAACAAATTGTAAGTATGCAGCCCAGGCATTCATGCCTGGACTTGATCCTGTTCAACCTGACATTTGTGGCATGAACACTCACTGTTTTCTTCCTCCTGCTGCATTGCAGGTTACTTCCTCTCCTTTGCAGATCAGGGATTCCATGTGTTAAGAGCATGGATGGAAAAAAGTGGATGAGGGTTTAGAGAAAACTAAACCAAGAATTCACCTGTCATGGGTCTAAACCCCAGAAAGCACATGCTCTCTAAGAATGCTTGCTATGGCCTTTTAAATAGCACTCAAGCCACTGAGAGTAGCTCGGCTCAGAGAAAAGTGGGTGTCACTGCAGAGGTAGTTAGGGGCTGTATGTTATGTAACTACTGCAAAACTCAGTCCAGTCAAGAAACTGCACACAGCAAGTAGTATGGAATAGTGCTGTGAGGAGAACAAGAACCACATATCAGTGTGACTGGGGTTAAACTCAGGTTTTTTGAGGATTTTTTTTTTTTATCCTCTTGCGGTTTAAAGTTCATTTAACTTTTAAATGTCTCTTTTCTCAGACGTACAACCACATGTCATTTAGTAATAGTTGACCTTGCCATGGCACCCATCATTATTTTTCTCTGTATACCACATGATTTTAGCAGCTAGCTTCAAGCATGTGGGTGTACACTTCACCTGGCTGTAGACACCACAGTTCCAAATTCCTGCACAGCTCATGGTGCTGGACTCCCACTCTGGCAGTTTGGCCATACAAATCACCAACCATTTAAGCAGAGTTCAGACACAGCTTAGCAATGCTGGTTATAGCCTAGAGTGAGCACAGCTGAAGCTCAGGCGTGCCTAGTGAGTTATTCCTACGCATGCTGAAGGGCAGGCACATCTGTGTTTTGCAATGGCTTCAGCCAACTAGCCCAAATGACAGATAAAATAATGCCTTTTGCCCATTGCCACTGAAGTCTCTGCCACCCTTCACAAGTGACTCAGAATCTACTAACATCTCTTTTCTGTGAGAAGAATATAATGGTCTGGCTTGTCTACTCTCATTTTTTCTTCTCTAATTGTTTCCCTTCCATGTGCAATGCATGCTTACAATGCAGTATGATGAATTCCCAGGTGCACAGCCCCTGTGCACAGTCTTTAACATGATTCACATGAGGTTATGTTGTCCATTATATTCTTCATAGTTTCTCAACAGTATCTTTCATTATATGTTGCTGAAAGCAGGATAACCCCTAGCCTTCCTGCCAAAAAGAGTTCATGTTTCTGTATGGGTCCAAGCTTCCCCTTTCTTGCCCAGCTGGTTTTCCTGCTGCTGTGCTGGAGTTAGCAATTGTGATGCAGTTGCTTGCAGATTTCACTACCCTAGTCCCTTATGGGCTATATGCCACATACACTGCCTTTCAGTGCATGCATGCTAAAGATTTCCTAGGACAGAAAAGCCCTAGAAGGGTTCTGTAGAGACTCCAAATGAAAACACAGATGAAAGTGTAAAAGCAGGATTGAAAGCACTCATTTAAGCTCATGGAAATAGACATTTACAGCTTTTCTGATCTTTTCCTATAGATCATCTCAAGTTCATGAAGTTCACTGTGATTTAAAATTCAGAGCAATGCTTCCTTTAGGCTGTTGCATTAAAGTCCAGATATGAGTGAATGTTTAGACTCAATTCAAATTTTCCACCAGCTTCCAAATTCTTAACCTGCAGGCAATTGCAAGAAGGTTGGCTGTACTCTCCTATTCATTGATCCCATACAGGGGCTCTTTGTATGCAGTGGCAGAGGGATGATGTAGTTTCCCCATTACGGCTTTGAAGTAGAGAATTTCTAACAATTTTCTGAGGCCTTGCTTTTGGCATGTTTTATTCTAGTCTTTACTTTCCAGGATGTTTCCTTATTTACTCTTCTGAAATACTCTCCATATATAGGATAAAAAAATATATATCTTACTGCCTAAAATTTATACTTCTGCTGCAACATTAAATATTCTGCATCTGTTCTTCACTTAGACTACAGGCCTGTATCACAATGACTTGCACAGAATCCCTTAGCAAGGGTGATGCAAACAGGATTTTGGAAACCAGTTATGACTTTAGACGAGAAGGTAGGACAGAATTTAGGAATATAATTTTGGAGGAACAGCTCACATTGCTGCAGGCCCAGGGGCAGGAGTGTGCATGTTTTCATGCTATACTCTTTCTGGTTTGTGCTAGCAGGGAGTCTCCCCCAGCCGGAGATGCAGCTGCCCAGCCTGACTAGCAAGACTGTTTGGCATTACTGGGCTACTGTGCTTTGACAGCCCCAGCTCAAACTTCATCCTGTTTCTACTCAGCAATTTCCTTTCTAGATCCTTCCCATCTTCCTGCTGAAATTTTGTCCAAGAGCTCACATTTCTAACACCCCAAAGATGCAATTCTTGTGTCTACAATGTCATTAAGAGACTAGACAGCTGTGCTGCACATTCTTCAGTGATCTTTGAGCCTCAGGCCCATCTCAGGCATGTTGGCTGTTTTGGCTAAGGCTGTGAACTCTGCTCCTGCTCTTAAATCACATTCAGGACTGAGGTAACCAGGGATACATCCTGAACCCATTTGTGCATGCCATTAAAATGCATACAGTGATGTGGTATGTTTATTATTGTTAATAATTTGCTGTAACAGGTAACGTAATGTAAAAGGTTTATTTGGTTGGTTTTTTTAAATCTAATCTTATTTTCTCATAGGTGTAAAAGCACACATGGTTGAACATCTCTCGACAAAGAGCAGAAATACAGATTCTTGAGACATCAAGGCAGGAAAACAGTTTATGCATTCTTCAAATGGCCGTGCTAGTTAGAGATAAGAACTTAACCTCAAATCTGTGACCTGAGTCCCATCACCTCTCTCCTCTCTGCCTGTTTCAGGAGATGGAAGTTTTTGGGTGGATGTTGCCTCTTGACCCTTCCTGCAACTTTATCATTACTGAAAAATCACAGTGAATCACTCTACTCGTGCCTCTTGCACATCCTGTGTTTCTTCAAACTTCCCAATTCCCTTTCTTTCTCCTTCCACCTCCTCAGCCCCATCCAGTATTGCCCAAGCTTTTCTGAGGTTGCACTCCCTGCTGCACACTGATCCTGCTGTTGGGCCACACTGTACCCTGGGATTTCTCTCCTTGTCAGCAGTCTTTGCTGGAGCTCAGCTGTCTAACTGAACACTAGCCTGAGCTATAAAATGATGTAGAAACATAGGGAACTTTCTAAAATCAGGCACATTTTTAAACTCTTTGAATTTCATATGAGAATGAATCATAGAAAGAGTAATTTTCTTCTCATGCTGAATAGGGAACTGCATTAAAATTGGGACTGCAAGGAAAATTACTTGTAAAGCAACTTTATTTGTTTCATGTTAAGGCAGCCACTGCAAGCTTTTCCAACTCCCTATCTTTTTTTGCCTAATTTTGAGAAACAGACACAACTGTCCTTCCCCACTCCCAAGAAATGTTGTTTTGAGGTTGCATTAAACATTTTAATCCACTGTGAATGCTCCCTTACCAAAACCCACATTAACTGTTTTAGGTTGCCTTGTTACAAAAACATCTTCTCAGTGTCACCAGCGAACTGACTGAATCCATAACTCACACAGCTCGAGGGAAAGGCCTGCTTTGAGTGCAGGAGAGGATGGTTGACTTGATGCTGCATTTGACTTCAGTGATCCTTGGACAGGGATGATGTTTGAGTTGCAGCTTGGTGGCATTGCCAAGTGCCCAGCCGGCCCTGCCGGGGGCACAGGTGTGGTTGGCAATGCCTGTTCACATCCAGATCCTAAGCTCTGCCACAGCTAAGAGCTAATTTCCTAATTTCTGCACCCAGGGGCAGGGGAGCTGTGAGTGTGGTGTTCTTTCCCAGAAGGTGACTACCTCAGCTCCCAGCCCCACCGATTGTGTGAGCAGAGGACCCAAGGCAGCTCCTCAGAACCAGGCCTGCCTTTTGACAGAGCCCTGTGTTCATCACTAGGCTGGAGCCTGCTGCTTCACTTCCAAATTTTATTAATTTCAGTGTACATTGTTGCTGGCTGTGCTTCTCAGTAGCTGGTGGGTTTTTCGCTACCAGTGGGAAATGGGGATGTACAAGGAGCTGTCTTCAAATGAAAGCCCTGAGGGGCCTGAACTTGGGGGCATTCCTTTGCACTGGTGTTTGGAAACCAAGTGCAGGCGGCAATTTAAAAGCACCTGCATCTCTGTGCACAGGGTTGTATTCCAGGACTTTTCTCAGGGAAGGGAAAAAAAGCAGCTCAGTGCTGGTGTCCCCAGCCCAGCAGGAGAGCATTCAGCCAGGCCTGGATGCATATTTGCATTTTAACATTGACACAGAGTACATCCCAATGCCAGCAAAAAAGGATGAGGAATGTGCTCGCTCGAGGTAATGCATTTGAGCTTCTTAGGAGGGTAGCCAGTGGCTGGGTGGGAGTCCTCCAGCTGAAGGGAGATCTGGGCTCTGTGTTGCCAACAAGTTTGACATGCCCTGTAATGTCACTGTAGCTTCACCAGCAGAAATTACGTAAGTTGTGATTCTCCTATTGTTCCCAGCCCCTGGAGAAGGGATTTCTTCCACCGTCTCTGAGGCAGAATGAGGAGTGTTTTGGGATGCCTCCTTTGCCCTTCACTCCCATTTTTACTGGGACACTCATCTGAAAGGGGTCCTCAGCCACAACAAAAGCTCTGGGGTGGGCACTCTCTCCTGGCTCTGGCTCAGCGGCAGCCCTGGAGAAGGGAATCAGCTACTTCCATACTTACACTACACTGAGACTTTAGGGTCTGTACAAACAGCAGTTAAGTCTTGTAAAATTTGACTGATTTTGTTAAGCACATATTTAACTGAGGTTATCCAACTTATTCTCCTGGTTCTTGGGAGATAAGGGAGGGCGACATGGCTAGAGAATGACTCATACCATCAGCTTTGAGGAAGAAATGAGTCAAGTTGAACCTTTCCCTACAGGAGACTTCCCATTCTTCTGAAGGACAATAAGCAAAGAGAAACACAAAGTGCAGAAGGGAAGGTGTAAGCCAAGATGAAGCAGGAAAAAAAAGGATGAAGGCAAACATAGAGGCAAAAGGAAAGACTAAATGCCATAAAGCAGAAGTGTGACCCCCCCCACAATGACAGAAAAGATACCCCCCAATGACAAAGGCAGCAATACCATGAAATCTCTGTGGATATGGATTTGCTGCAAGGGCAAATCCCTGAGCAGCTCTGCTCCTCTGACAGCACCTTCTGCTGCACAGTGTTGTCCTCATGTTCAGTAGTTCTTGTTCAGTGAATACAGGTGAGGGTAGACAATGGAAAATATGTGTGAGCTGAGTTATTCAAGACAGAAAAACTCACGCCATATTGTGCCTTGGAGTTCAAATGAGTCAAGCACACTTGGAGAAAAAGGTGCAGACATGCTTTTCAAAATCTCTTTCTCTCAGTCACTGTCTCTTATAGTTGGATGTTTTGGGTAACAAAGCACAGGATATAGTGCAGAAACCACTGTAATTTTTTGAGGCTAAACCCTGGTACCTACAAAGTCAATAACTTTTATAAAAAACATGGGATCTTACACAGGGTTTGGGTTTTGTCACATTCCACTGTTTTGTTGCTTTTTCATAATAGAAATGTACCCATCAAAATATTGTTTATACTTCTCCCTCTCTATAAAACTTTTACCTTCACAGCCTCTCCCTGGCATTTCCTCACCTTTGGCTTTCCTGTTTCCATAGCAGCTCTGGAAGACCTTCTCCTTCCTTTCAGAAATGTATCTGTTGCAAAGTTAACCTTACTTTTTCACTGGAAATGTGAAAGATGATCTCATACCCTTCCTTGTCTCTGGCCTTGGAGTCCTCCACACAGAGCTGGAGGGAGGCAAGGTTCCTATCAGATCTTCTGAAGGCCCCACAAGGTCCTGCACTTCCCCTCTGCTGTCAGGGAGAATCATATGAGAATTACTTCCAGAAGAGGGTAGTAATTGAAAATAGGGCCGAGGGGCCAGGTACAGAGCTTGGGACTTTTGTGTAGGCCATGCATTATCTAAAAATCTAGGTGTACATTATGGGCAGGCTGTTTCAGAGTCAAAACAGGACCTGTTTGGTCAATCAGTGGGAAGGTAACACAGCTCCAATTTTCCAACACTTGCTAAGCAGCTATAAGGAGTCAATTGGTAGGAGATACTAAGCCAGATATCCTCCTCTACCTGCTCCTCCCCAGTGGCTGAATCAGAGCTGTACCCTGTCTGTTCTACATCCCCTCAGGACACAGAGAATAGTGACCTCATTTGTGCTGGGGTGAGCACGTCTTGCTACTTGGAAGGTGTTTTTCACCATGCCAATGCTACCCTCTGCCACTGTCTCCTTGCTGCAGCTCAGAGGGTTCCTCCAGAAAAGGACCTTGGGTCTAGGTCTTTCACCAAACAGGTTACAAGGTTACAAAATCATATTTTCCTCATTTTAGAGGTTTTACTAGTTTGCTTTTGTTTGTTTGTTTGGTTAATTGGTTGGATTCATGCTTGTTTTGTTGGCTGATTTTTGTTTGGTAAGGGTTTACCTTTTCTTTGGTGTGGTGTTTTTTGGGTTTTTTTTTTTTTTTTTGGTTTTTGTGGGTTTTTGTTTGGTTGGTTTTGTTTTGTTTGTTTGTTGTTTTTGTTGCCCACTCCAGCTTCAGGAAACTGAATTTTGACTCATAAGAAGAAAACTTTCAAAGTGTAGGGTAAAGGGTGCCCCTACCTGGAAGACTCAGCTGGGGAGGAATGGACCAACAGGAGCTGCAGGGATGTGACTGCATTGCCTTCAGGCTGAGAGGGAAGCTGAACACAGATTTCCCATTTCCTAGGTAAGCTTTCTGCCACTAGGCTAAGAGCTGACCTTATTTATTTACCTACAATTGCAGTTTTGTTTCACATTTTATTGATGGTACATGTATACACATAAAATTTATTCTCTTAAGAATGTACAAAGGAATTGGAAATGTTACAGGTATTGGGAAAAGTGCACGTGACTGATTATTCTCATTTTTAAAACATGCAACTTGAAAATACTTCTTGGTTTGGGGACAGAAAATTCTATTTGACTTTGGTGACCAACCACACAGCCCAGCTGTTGAGCAAGCAGTAGTTGTGGCACAGCATTCACAAGTAAATACACAGTCTGCAAGATGTTCCCATGCATTATTCAGTGAATAATTCTGAATAATGAAAACACTGAAATCTGTGTGCAGATGTAATATGGGGGACAAAATTAAATGTGTTATTTAAGAGAAGAAGCTGACCCAGCTCTAGTGGAGGCCAGCAGCAGCTGTTCAGAGACCTGTGAGTATTTGTGACATGAATTTATTGGTGTCTGGCAACAGCAGTCCAAGTCCAGCAGTCACTAGTGGATGGTGGTAGGTATCATTCACAGAGGAGAAGCAGCTTCCAGAACACACAAGCCTCACTCACAGGCTCCCTTCACTGTAGAGTCACCTTCTGAGTGATTTCCAGGCTGGCTCCTTGGGAGCCTGTTGGCATGGCACCCGCCGGGTGTCTGCAGCCCGCGGTGACCCCAGACTGCATCCTCTGCCCCCCTCACTGCCTCTGTGTGGGCCAGCCTGGAGTTAACAGCAACCTACAGTCTGTGATCTAAGTCAGTCCCTGCAGGTGCATGCATGTTTCAGTCCGGGGATGTTACAGCTCTGCATGCATTTGGTGGTTTTGCTCTGAGCTGTGGCACACGTTCAAACACTGCAGAGCAATGACTCTTTCATCCCTTAAGGCGCCCTGTGGCAATCCACTCCCCCATCCCGAGTGGGCAGTTCTGTGTAAGGAAAGTTTCCCTTTGGACATTTTAGGAAATGCACCCCGAATGTTCTGTGATTTTCTCTTTGTAATTGGCTCAGTGCCAGGAGAGGAGCACCTGTTGGCCCTTGTCACTGTTTGTCACAACCTGTACCTCCTTCTATGGGCAGTTTGCCAATAGATCCATCCCCGACCACCAGGTAGCAATGGTGACAGAACAAAGGGCCTCATGGCATTTTCAGGGTGCTGTAGCAGGTGTGGGATCTGTCCTTACACTGTGCTTGGCTTTGATCTTTGTTTGTAGTTTTATAATATTTTCATTATTTTATTAAACCTTTTTGATTTATCAAAACACATCCAACCATGCTGTCCCACTAATTATTATTAAGCCATTACTCTGACCAGGGCTGGACCCTTAAGAGATATTGGAGAAATCCAATAGCACCCCTCAAAGTAATCATATGAATAAAAACCCTTGAACCACTGAGGCAAAAATAACTCATGGCCAACACCTTCTATGAATTCTATTTGCTATATTATGATCTAGAAGAGAGGGGCTAAGGCTAACAGCTGTTGTAGCAAATTTCCCTGTTGTTTGCAAAATATTCCTAATGGATGGAGGGCAAAACTTCAGGAAAGTTGCTGAAGGGCAGTGGGCAATAACAGCAGATTTAGATATAAACATGAAAAACTAGACCCTGGTAAGATGTTTGCCAAGCCATAACTTGTCATAAGGCTAAACATAGGTAAGTGAACTGAAGTAAAAAGCTGCACATATTTTTATTGATTTTTTGATGCATTGTTAATTTTGTCCATGCAGGCAGTCTGTTGCTGGCTTGCAATTAAGGCCTGGCAGTGGAAAAAAGAACAATAACAAGAAATCGAATCAGTTGTTTGTTTGAAAATAAGACAAAAGCAACAGTATGGAGAGAAAGGAAGGAACTTCTGAAAGATCTCCTTACTGCTTTATTTTCAGCATTCAGCTCCTTAGCTTTAATAGTGCTTAAAATACCAGCCACAAGTCATAGCTCTGAAGGAAAACACACAATGTTTCCTGATGATTGAGAGATTTATTTTAAAGGCACCACAGGAAAAGAATGTCTTGGGGGTTCAGCAGGTTTGAAATGTTGTACAAGAACTCAGAGTGAAATTGATCTAAAACATCTAGTAAATGGATTTACAAGTCTTATTGACCACCCAGCTGAGTTACTGCTTCCAAAAAGCTCTGAATTGCAAGTCTGTAATAATGGTTTTCTTTCAGATCTTCAGCCTGCACAATCTGCTGGCATTCAGCATGGATACAGGCTTTTATTTTTACTGGGAAAATGCAAGAAGCAGGTTGATGCCATTTTTCTTTTCTCAGGTTTTGGTGATCTGAAATCATAGGTGTTTTGATGTATCCAGATTATTTTTATGAAAGCCCTTGAACTTTTGGGATGTTGTAAAGCACACTTTATTTTACTTTGGTTGTTACAGAGCTCCAAAAACCTGTGGCTACATAGCTGTTAGGCTTTATTCAAAACGCTTCAGAAATCTGGACTAGGTTGTGTTTTCACTAGAGCCACAGAGTTGGATGGGGAAAGCTGGATGATTTTGTTTCCCCCCCTCCAACCTCGAACCTTTTCCTGCTGCAAGGAAGTATGTTTGTTATCTGAATGTGTGCTGTCACAGGCTGCAGTGCCACGCAGTCACCGTGGGATCTTTTACACACATGCCTGTAAAAGGCATGTTGAAGTGAAGAATTGTGTGCCAAGTGGTTTGATGAAGAAGCCATGTCTGTAAATTGTGTTTTGGTTTGCATTATAGAGTAGGTGCAACCTTCACTTGAGGTTTGGTACAGAATTTGTTCTGGCCAGTAATGTCTTGTTTGAGCAGCTATAGCTGAAGGAAGGGAGTTTGGATTTTTATGGAGGGAGAAAGGTGTCTGAGGGGAAGAGCTTGGTTTTTGAAAAAACCTATGCTACTGCCTTTAACTGTAGGGCTTTAAGACTATTGTTGTCCCAGGAGTCTGGGCCAGAGCTCCCATGGCCAGCTCTGGAAAATTCTCAGCTGCTCTGTCACTAAAAATGTGGACAGCATGGATACCTCTTAGAAAATGTGGTATCCTGGGCAGCTCTGGCAGTTGTCCTTGCTTGGAGAAATTCAGTCTGGGACTGAACAGAAATAAAACAGCAAACTCTGAGGAAGCCACAGAAATACAGAAAGGACCCATGAGTCTTCTAGAAAAGTGCAAAGAAATATCCCATACCCCTACCCCTAAAGTTTGTTTCCTAAGCAAAATGGTTCCTTTGCAAACTCTCTTCATGGAGGAGATGAACAATTTTAAGTTGAGAAGAAAAATAAAATTTGAAGTTATTCCAGTTTATATAGGGGAAATTGCAATGCCATGGTCTATCCTTTCTTTGTTCTTTCAACATGGAGAGAGACTGGCAGAGTTCAAGGCTTAGCAGAATTTTACCTGCATTTTATCTTGTCGAAGAAGAGCCATTATTGAAATTATGAAAGTCATTCTGTTAGGTTTAACAGCAATGGAAATATGAGAGTAGGTATGGAATCCTTAATATCAACCCTCCAAAAGTCTACTTTCATTTTCAAAACATTTTTTTTAACCAAACAGACATCAAAACAGGGTGTAAAAAGAACACAGGAATGTCTGTTTTCTAAAAGGCAAAAGTTGCGAAGAAAATCTCTCCTTTTTGTAACTCTTCTATCTTCTAGTTCAAAATAGCTATGATATTTTGGGAAGAAGGGAAGACAAGAGTAAACTTCAAAACAATGCAATATTTCATTGTTTTTAAGGGGGGTTTTAAGCTGAATCAATCAACACTTTTTTCTTTCTCTCTCTCTTCTTTTTTTTTTCTTTTTCTTTTTTTATCAACATCCTTTTCCTCACCAGGAAGTTATCACTGTCAAATTTGGAACAGGCTAGCCTCCTTCCTATGGGTATTCCTTCAGTGCATCTCTAGCTTTGATGATGCCTGTGACGACTTTGACTAATTTCAGTAAGATTGGATAAAGCAAGCAGAGTGATTGAAAGACCTGAGAGCTCTAAGCAGGTTAGCTGTGAACCTCACTGCTCACCCAGGGCTGTCATGTTGAGCTTCACGTTGCTGTGGCATCCTGCTGGCTGTCAGACTGCTGTGGCTGCAGGAGCAGCTGGCCTCAGCACTGATTGCCACAGTAATGTCCCCGCAGTGCTGGCACACCTCTAAGGCAAGATCTTCCCCTCACCACAATCCAGGCTTGCAGTTTGAAGAGGGAACTCTGCAAAACTGTTATTGCAGAGTGCTAGTTTCCAAGGATTTTTTATCAGCAGTGTGGGAACAGCATCTTGAGCAAATTTAGGTGAAGATTAGAAAAATATTTCCTGCCTGTGAAAGAAGAATAATATGCCAAGAACATGTATGAAGCCCATAATTTGGTGGTTTTCAGCTCCAATTTTTTCCTGGTGTAAGGAACAGCCCTGCATAGTCAGAGGAGGATGTAACTGCTCTAAGTGATTTAGCTTAATGGCTGCTTTTTGAAGTCTATTGTGTTTATGAGGTATCTAGGAACACACTGGTGTTCAGGTAACCCTCTGTGTGAATAGATTGTGAAGGTGTGTGGGCTGATGCACGCACGCCTTGTTGTGAATGCTATTCTGTACCCTTGCATGGTGGCTCATGTGATGGGGAGAGGCTGGTGGCACACACCTCCAGTCAGAAAGAGGCATCAGCAGCTTCCCTGTCCATTCCTTCTCCCCTCTGGCTGCCCTGGGCCTCCTGTGTTACCGGTGCTGCACTCACCTTCACGGATGTTTGAAACTGGGAAATGGATACAGTCCCACACTGTGCAGGGCAGGGGGAAGGGGCAACAGGCAGGGAGCAAAAAGAGAAACTAAATCCCCCCTGGCGCCAGGGTAAATCTCTGCCTGGAATATGGTCCAGTACAAAGCTCCTCTGGAGCAATTTTGGGCATGCAGATAGACCACGTCAGCTGTTTCTTGAGTACAAGCTGTGAGCGTGCTCTTGCCTATGGACTACATGGAACAACTCCTTCCCTGAGCAGGGAGATATAGACTTGTGTGTGTATTTGCCCTGGAGTAAGAGCATCCCCCTGGGTGGCCACCCAGAGCAGCATCCTGTTTGTTCTCATCTCAGCTTAGCTTGTGAGAAGCTGTTTGTGAACCGTGTGCGCGAAGATATTAAGAAGAAAACAGTTTGTTTAAGAATTAAATATCAGCTTTCTTTTTCAGGAGGAGGGAGGATTTCCTGGCGTATTTTAAATTGGAATTTGTTTTCAGTATTTATATTCACGTCCAGTTAAAGCTATCAGCACTAACAATGCAAAATCAGTGGCTGTACAGCAGCACCTCAGACAATGCCAGCAGGGCCATTGGCACCACATGATATGATAAATATGAAATTCCCTGCTGTTGCAGTACATCACTACAGTGTGACACACTTTTTCTCAATGGATGCTAAAAGTGAGCATGTTAGGAGAAAATTCATTATCCCAGACATAAAACCCTCTGCTACAAACCACAATACACCATCGTTCAAATAAGCTGCTTACAATAAAGAAAATATCCAAAGGGAAAAAATTACTTTCTCTTCTGCAATTTTTTTTTAACATAGTTTATGTAACTACAAGCATTTTAATTATAAGCAGGCAGATATTTTGAATAATGAGTTATATGGGATACAAGGATGTCCTATTTTAGTATGTACACAACTATTCTGCAATTATGATAGCAGCAGGGTCTGTAGTCAGCCTTGTGACACAGCAACCTTTTTCTTGTCGTACATGGCCTTTTCAGTTTTTCATGCTAAAACCAGACCAATGAAGTAAAGTTTTTGTCAAAATTTTTCTGTAGATTTTTGCTTTCAGAATTTTCTTTTGACCAGTATTAGCCCCTCATATTTTGTATTTTAGCTTATTTCTGCAGGTAGTTTTTTTGTTACTTTTTCTGTTCTTTGCCATTATCTTTTATTCTATATACCGTATCAGGGGAATACATTTTCTTGTAGTATTTTCAGTGGCACAAGGAATGGAAAGCACAGGGCACTTCATGCTGTTTTTGTGTTCTGTGTACAGGCAGGTAGGATGACAATGTACATTTCAGTGTTTAATTGCAGGTTAAGTCATTTTGGTCTGACTAAAATCCAAGCTATTCTATGAAGATAACCACTGTATAACAGGAGAAGATGGTATGAACAGAGAAAACAAGTGCTAAACAAATAAACCTCGAATGCACAAATCTCATTACAGGATTCCTTCTGTGCCAGATCTGCTGTGTTACTCTCTGCTCATCATTGCTGGAGTTCACACTGACCAAGCTATCACATAATTGTGAAAAACAGGACATGCACAACAATAACTACAAAGGCCCAGAAAGGAAGTTACAGCATCATGAGCATTTGCCACTTACACAAAGACTTGCCCCAAGATGACAGATGTATGGCTTGGGAAATGCTGGTGCTGCTGTGGGGCTCAGCAGAGCTCATCCAGAAGCTGGGAAGACTGGTCAGGCCCTCACTCTGAGGTTCATGCCCTCCAAAAGACCTGGGATTCACCTGCAGAGGAATGACTCCACAGCAGTCACAGCCAGAGAGCGTGGCCTCCCCACGAGGATTTGCTCAGCTTTTGTGCCAGTGGGCATTAGGAAGCCTCTGCAGCCTGTGGTCCAGGCACTGTACACTTGGGGTGTATCACAGGCCAGGGTTCCAGACTTGAGACAAGGTCTAGAGGAAATGGGACAGTCTGTGATATTCAGGGGAGACTAGGCAGCCCAGAAGCCTTCCTGCTTTTACAGTGTATGACAGTTTGCTCTTTGCTTTTTTTTTCATGTTAGGTTTCTCAACAAATCAAAGCAAGGAAGAGGCAGTGAAGCTGTGCTGGGAGCAGTGCTGATGCTGACATGTTTTGCAATAACAATCTCTTGTAAACTAATGAGGCCCCACCTGACACCAACAGGACAGGAGGCAACAGGACAGGAGGCATGCTGCTGCATGCAGTCATGCACCTTTATTTAATGCACCAAGCTTGTCACATAAACCCTGGCCTGGGTGCCAACTACCTCTGAATCCTCAGGGAGATGGGCTCCTTGCTTGGAGCCCACTCTGCTGGCTTGTTCAGCAAAGAAGCTGACAGCACACACCCACCACCATCTGGGAGGGAGATACTGATCCTAGAGGGAAGGCCTGACCCTCCAGGCCGAGGTACAGCTTGCATGTGTGTGACTCTCTGAGTGTATACAGGTGCCATGAGATACAGCCCTTTCCAGCCTGGCTTTCTGGGGTGATGAAGTGCCACTGAAGGAGCAGGCATGGATCCCAACAGGCATCAGGGAATGTCTGTGCCTCTGGGGCACTCGGGTTGAACATCAGTCCGTGTCTGCAGAAGTGTCATAGAGCAACACAAATAAGCCTCTGCAGTGGTTTTGCTCCTGTGTGCCCACACTGCCCAAAGCCCCTGTGGCAGGTGTTGCTGTGCCACTGACGTGGGACCCCTCCTGTGAGCACAGGGTGGGTGCCAACAGCTCAGGTACCCTGCCATGGGTACAGCCACCACCAGAGGTGCAGCTGGTGACAGACCCCAATGCAGCTCCCAGCCCAGGGCCATGGAGCAAGAAACGTGGCTGGGGTTTCCTGGCAGGTGGGGAGAGCCCTGATGCTGCATGTAGGGCTGGCACAAGATGCTGCAGGTGGGGCTTTCCTATGTTTGCTTGCTGACAGTGCCCATCATCCCAGTGCTGCAGGGCTCTGCCTCCTCTTGCACAGGTTGCTGTTTGGAGGGTACAAGAGGGAGGATACCATCAAGAGAACAATGGTGTGCAGAAGGTGGCCCTAAGCAGACTGATCCTGGAACCATTTTTATAGTACCTGTTTCCAGATGTCAATTTTCCTTGTCTTCACCTTTTCTTTGTCCTTGTGAGGAGCTCCATCCCTCTCTCTTTGTGCACAGCTCTGAGACAGCAGGATTGTCCACTGACACTGGACAGATGAGAAAAGCCACCCCTGGTAAGTGAGATCCTAACCTCTCTCTTTCCAGGGGCTAGTTCAATCTTAGTAGGCTCATACATTTTTGGAAACTTAACTTTCCAGCTGAGTGTGGCTCAACATCTTCAGTGGCAGACATTCTTCTGTTACTGTGGAGGGTTTTGTGTGGTGGTTTTGTTTTGATCTTTTGGGTTTTAAAATTATATATATATATGAAATATAAATCTGAGGAGGCAGAGGAACTGGGTATTGCTTTGGGGTTTTATTGTTTTTGGTTTTGTTTTTGCTTTTTTTGTTTGTTTGGTTTTTTTGTTGTTTTTTTTTTGGGGGGGGTTGAGTGTTTTGTTGTTGTTGTTTTTATTTTGTTATGTTTTGTTTTGTTTTGTTTTATTTCTGCAGCATAAGAGAAAGATATTTTCCCTAGATCTGCTATGTGCTAAATGGTGTTTGTGAGATTGCTTATGAACTTTGATTATACAATAAAAATACAAACTGCAAGTCGTGGTAATAGCCATCAGTTTGGTGACAAAAGTCAGCTTGGCTGGGAGATGTGGGGAGGAATGGAATGCACATTAATGCAGTGAAGCAGGAGGTAGGGGAGGTGTGTGTGGTGAAAAGGTTGCAAATGAGAATGAAAGGAGTGTAAAAACTCAGTCAGCAATCTAGGCTTCCTCTTGCTATTTTTGTGAAGACATTCTTTGTCCAAATTAGGAGTGAGCAGTTAGAGTGGGCTGGGTGAGTGGGGCTGCTGGGGGTGTAGGAGGCAGGGCTGGCACGGAAGGGGATAGTGGGATCTCGGAGGAAGGACCAGGCAGAATTGTGGTTGGAACCAAGTGATGTGGTGTACGGTTTGCTGTTGCATCTCGCTCACAGGGAACAAATGTTTCTGCTATAAGGTTGTTGGCTGTGACAAAAGAAAGCCCTAAGACTCTCTGCTGAGCATAAAATAGCTACAAATATAACAGCCTGTGGGAAAAAACCCATGCAACCCTAGCCCAGTGGTGTCATTAGAATTAAATATCTTTAGGATGTCAGAGGGTGCAACACTGCAGAGATCCTATCTGGAAATGAATAGATAAGTCTGGTCTCCTCTGTTTAGGAAGGAGCTCAGATGGGAGTTGGGCAGAGGGAGGCTCCTAGGACTGCCAGGGCAGTGGTGGCTGATCCTAAGGGCCAGACTCCCAGCCTCTTATCTTTGCCAGTGGAGAAAGGGACATGGCCACTCTCTGTAAATACCTTGGGAAGCATAGTGCTTTCCTGCCAAGATGGAAAACAATCACAGCTAAGAGGAAATAACTGACTTCAAAACAAATGTCTAATAACCATCCCTGGGGAAAAAAAAAAAAAAAATGAGCAACGAATTAGCAGCATATTTTTTGTTGGCATTTTAGTGAAGTATTTTAACATCCATTCATTCTGTTGGGGACATAATTCTGTTTTTACATTTTGTTTAATCTGTTTATGAAACAATAAATTTTGATGCATTTCCCTGGGGCAGCAGGATTTGATCTCCATGTCCTTTCAAGCCTTGTCTTCCATGAAAAGCTGTGTTCATTGGAGGCTTCAGTTTCAGCAATGCTGAGAGCAGATCTAAAATGGAGTCAGCTTCTTATATGTGTAAGCCAGAACCTTGAGAACTGTTCCTACGTGTATTCATCTCATACTCTTACTCAATGCCAGACTGACAATAATCAACCATATTTGCTAAGAGTCTCTGTCAAGAACTATTTTATCAAAGTGGGAAATGTATATATTTATCAACATTTGCAACATTTGCTCTGAGGTGACAGCCAACTTCTCCCTGGCACTGCCAGACTCTGCTGCAGCTGGCTGGGTACCACCTGTAACTGCATTTCATCTAAGCCTTACCTAGAGAGGTGGCAGGTGCTGGTTTGGATGTGACAGCCTTTGTTCTGGTGATTCCCTCCCTCAAGACACTAAGACAGGGTCCATGTGGGGATGGCAAAGGGTCAAGTTTGAGCCTGCTGAGGAGACAGTGCTCAATTTTCTGGTTAGGTAAAGCTCACGTGTTCATGAACACAGCCACGAGTCAGAATGCAGAGGAATCATTTGGGAATCCTCTATGGGAAGCCCACCTGCAACTCAGCTAGACTCAGTAGCTGAGACAGTCCTCCAGGGAATGCTTTCCAAACTTTCCAGGAGCTTTCACTTTGTGTATTTTCTCTTTCCAGGATCTGAATCTGGCTCCAGCCCTTAGGATGGCAATATTGGCCCTCCTAATGCCTGCACACAGAAATAGGCTGATATTTCAACCTACTTATCTTGACTGTATAAAAAAAAAAAAAATTCTGCCAGTGCATTCAACGCCTTGGTGATGGTCTTGGAAAAGGGATCAATATGCTGAAAGACCTGTAGTGTCTTAAAGTATAAAGTGGCTCCTCTTACCAGCATGAAACTTCTTAAAATATTTTGAAAAAGAACATTTTACTATAGTACTTTCATGGCCACCTTCTGAGTGGACACCTCTGGTATTTAAACAAAATAATAGCCAGCACTTCTACAAGACACAGTGATTTCTCCTGAAAATTTAGAAATGTTTTGCCCTTAGGCTGCTGCAAATGATTATAAGCTTTGCCTTATTGCAGTCATTCTTCTGGAGGAAAAAAGGTAGCAGCTATGGTGTGATGGTTCCCATCACACAAGAAAAAGAAATCTTTGTCATTGTAAGCACTGGGGCAAGCTCAGTGTCCTGCAGTGCTGGCAAATAAGGGTCAGAGTTGAGAAAAATCTCAAAAGCTTCAGAATTGCTCTAGAACAGTTCAATTTATTGAGGAAAGACCTCCAAGGCTTCTCTGGGGTTTCACAGGTTCCTTAAAATACAGAGAAAGAAGATTATTCCTTGTGAAAGCTACTGTGGTTTTGAATTATTTCTTTTGATTCCTACAGGCCTGATCCCTATTACTTGCAGGTTTTACAAACGAAGGCATTAGATCTTTCAAAGGTAGACAGCTGAGGTCTGCCATAACCCTGCTGAACTTAGCACAAAGGTCTCATCTTACTGTTAGGACGAGCTCTGTTTGTTCACCTTTGTTTATCTGTTTTGTTCACCTCTTGGGCAACTCTGGTGCAAAAAAAGGGGCACTTTTCACAGCTGAAAACGGGTCAGGAGTAAGTTTAATATAATACAGCCTTGCACTGTACAACTATATAGATGGATGGTCATCCATTGGTGAACCCTAATAGCTTGTGAAGAAAATAATACTCCTATCTTACAGATGAAGAAACTTAAGAAATGGAATTCAGAGTAATATTTAGAAAAGGAAAACACTCTTAGGTCCTCTTTAAGAGATTATTTTTCGAAGTGAAGGAGTTTCTGGGTCTCAGACCACCAGTTAGGATAAAGGAGCCTAGAGCAAGATACCTTGGAAGTTCAGACAAAATTAAAAAGTGCAAAGAGTGTTAGTCAAGCCCATCTCTATTTGATGTGGTTTAGAAAAGCTTTATTTGTCTTTAAAGGGCTAATAACTTGCTCTTTGCTTTTTCATGAATGCTTTCTTCAGAAATGAAAAAGACTTCGTGGTGACTCCACCACAGGCATACCCTAAACCAGAGTTTGCCCGCAGGTCACTGCAGTGACTTTCAATGTCTGCAGCACCAAACCCCAGTGCAGGGGCAGGACTGGAGCCAGGCAGCACCCCCAGCTCCCCCTTGGCAGACTCCCCAGTGCTGCCTGCAGCATTCCAGAGCCTCCTCACCATCCTTGCAGGGCTGGGAGGGCAGGGGGCAGAGACCTTTGCTGCCTGCCCGCAGCGCCCTGCTCCACAGCCACCCTCTGGAGGCAGACCTGCCATTCCCGCTGTTTCCAGTCCTTGGAACACACTTGGTTTTCTCCAGATTGCTAACGACCTCTCGAGGAACTCCCCTGCCTCCAAAACAAAACAAAACAAAACAAACAAACGA
>VWYO01025677.1:32471-54029 GCA_013400275.1 Rhadina sibilatrix
AAAAAAAACCAAACCAAAAAAAAGCCACTGGGGATAATTTCTGGACCATGCCTCCCCAACCCATTTTCTACTGTTCTTTTGGTGTCTTTGGTGGGTTTTTTGTTGGTTTTTTTTTTCTTTTTTATTTTTTCTGTTCCTTTTTTCTTTTTTCTTTTTTCTCCTTTTTTCTGTTCCTTTTTTTCTTTTCCTTTTTTCTTTTTTCTCTTTTTTCTCTTTTTTTTCTGTTCCTTTTTTCTTTTTTCTTTATTCTTTTTTCTTTTTTCCTTTTTTCCTTTTTTCTGTTTTCTTTTTTTCCTTTTTTCTATTCCAAAGCAGGCATTCTCACCTTTCAGAATTTTCATCTCACATTTTCAGCATTTTCTCTTATATTTTGTCTTATCTAGGCTTTCATCGGGCTGTGCCTTGTAGAATGCAGTGATTAAGAAGGAATCAGGAGCCTGAATTTGATCTTTGTGGGTTCATACAAGCTCTCCCTCCCATCTCTGTGCATACTCAGGAACTAGGGAGCAAAATCAGAGGATGTATAGAAAAACATTACGTAAAAATAAAACTGAATAAAAAATGCAAGGAAAAGCATATATAAAAAACACTCAGCATACCTCCTAACATGGTAGTGGGAAAATATTTAATATCAGCAAACTATCAAAGCAAGCTGAGGTCTGTGACTCTGTGATTGTGCTACTTCTGTCTGTGCTCTTGCCCAGCCTTTGAACGCTGCTCACTGCCTTCACAGCACAAGTACAAACCAGGCCAGGCAAAATCAGTAAACACACAGAACCTCCCAGTGTAGAGACTACTAGTGGGATGCCACTTCAGCCCGTGGAATATAGAATTGGAATTGGTAGGAGAGAGATAGAGGCTGACTTTTCTAAGCCAGAAATATATACACATATGTATATACATATATTTCATATACACATATGTGGATGAGCAGTGGGGTAAGAATATATACACATATGTGGATGAGCAGTGGGGTAAGAAGGCATGCAGCTGGGCACACAGGGCCTTCAGATGCAGGAGCAGTCCTGTCTACATCTCCCCCTTCCATGGGCTCTGTGTGTGTGAACTTTGCTTCTGCCTGTTTATAGGAAGTGCCATGAGAATTCACTGGTTAAACCCAGAAAAACACTGCACAGAGGAACTGAAATGGCCCATTTTCAGTATTTCAACTTCCCCAGCATCACAGTGCAGAGGAATGTCTGTGCTGAAGTGCTGCTGCAATTCCTGATGCAAACAGACCAGGTCCCAGCCATGGTGTGGTCACCTATCAAATCTTCTGCCTGGTGAGGTTAATGAGCCTTGGTTGCCTTGAACTTTAGAGCACTTGCAGAAAAGCAGGTTTTCCTTGGTGTTGTATCCAGATCACTTCTATCATTTGCCTAAATAGAAGTGAAGGACTTGAGAGATTACCTTGTTTGTTTCCTTTATTGAATCATTCCAGATTTTGCTTTCACCCTCGGATGCCCACAAAACTCAAACACAAAAAGAAGGCAGGCACCAACAAATGAAAAGGTGTGCATTTTCATATGCAACTGTATGTGTTGTACATGTGGTGTTTTCTCCCCAATAAGATTTCAAACCATGGAATCTTGCCAAATTCCAGTGTTTAATGTTTTCCGGAAGGTGAAAGGTAATTACAAATTTCTGACTAGACATCACTGTGGATGCATAAACTCAGGAAAGCTATAATTTATTTGTCTGTATAAATTTTTTTACTCTTGTAATTAGAGGTGTCCTGCTAACACAGACACATGGGATTGGGAAGTACTTGCTGTGCAATCACATTCAGTCCTCTATGTTTGAAGGGAATTGTACCTGAGTAGTACACTAAAGATAGGTTATTTCTCTGATTTCACTTTTCTTCTTCTCCCTGTTCTGTTGGGAAGATAGACAGACATGGCTTTACCAAAAAATGAAATAGGGTTAGATTTGTTAAGTATCTATTTCATGCAGCCAGTTTCAAAAGACCTACTAATGACTCAATCAAATGTCACCTAGGCAATCACTGTTCTTCATAAGACAAGAGCATTCTGAGGTTCTAGTACACAGATATATGAACCCCCTAAGTGTGTGCTGCTTATGAAGATGTCCTAATTGATGGAGCCTCTCTACTGAGAACACTATGAAGATAACATACAGAACAAATCATAGAATTACAGAACCATTTATATTGGAAAATATCTCCAAGACCATCAGGTGCAAACTTTGACTGATTACCAAACTGTTACCTAGACCATAGTGCTAAGTGTCATGTCCAGTCATTTCTTGAACACCTTCAAGGGTGGAGATTCCATCACCTCCTTGGGCAGCCTGTTTCAATACTTTGCAATCTTCTCCATGAAGAAATTCCTGATGTACAACCTGAACTGGCCTTGGGACAGTTTGAGGCCATGTTATCTCATCGTGTCACTGATTGCCTGGGAGAAGACACCAAACTCCACCTGGCTACAGCCTCCTTTCAGGTACTTGTAGGGAGTGATAAGTTCTCCCCCTGAGTCTCCTTTTTTGGGCTGAACACCCCCAGCTCCCTCACCTGCTCCTCACAGGAGAGCTCAAAAAGTATAATTTATTTGTCTGTATAAAATTTTTTACTCTTGTAATTAGGTACACCTAATTAGGTACAGTAATTAGGGCAGCTCCACTGCCCTTCTCTGGACTCACTCCAGCACCTCAGTGTCTTTCTTGCACTGAGGGGCCCAGAACTGGACACAGCACTCCAGCTGTGGCCTCCCCAGTGCCCAGCACAGGGGGACAATCCCTGCCCTGCTCCTGCTGGCCACACCATTGCTGATCCAGGCCAGGATGCCATTGGCCTTCTTGGCCACCTGGGCACAGCCTGGCTCATCTTCAGCTGCTGTCAGCAGCACCCCCAGCTCCTTTCCAGCCCCTCTGTCCCAGCCTGTGGCCCTGCCTGGGGCTGTTGTGACCCAAGGGCAGGACCCAGCACTGGGCCTTGTTGAACCTCACACCATTGGCCTCAGCCCATGATCCAGCCTGTCCAGATCCCTCTGCAGAGCCCTCCTGCCCTCCAGCACATCAGCACTCACACCCAGCTCAGTGTCATCTACAAACTGACAGTGTGTTCCATCCCCTCATCCATACTATCAATAGAGACATAAAATAGAACTGGTGTCAGTATTGAACCCTGGGGAACATGACTCTTGACTGTTTACCAGCTGAATGTAACTCTATTCACCACCCCACCCTGAGCCCGGCCACCCAACAATTTTTACCCAATGAAGAGTGCACCTGTCCAAGCCAGGCTGCCAGCTTTTCCAGGAGAGTCCCATGGGAGTTAGTGTCAAAAGGTTTGCTGAAAGCCCAGGTAGAAAACATCTGCAACATATGACCACACTGACCACGACCAGCATGCTTCCTTCTGGAGGGCTGCATGCACTGGTTTTTGGTTTGATGGAGAGACCCAGACTGGGTCCAGGAGACAGAAAATTTGCTGCTTACAGAGCTGCAAGACCAAGCTCAGCCTCCTGCTTTTGCTTACTCACGTCATAGACACCTTTCATGAGCTGAGCAAGGGTGAGAAGTTAAATCTTTGTCTGTGCAGAACCACTCAGAAGCACCACATCTTTTAGAGTAAGAATTCTCACTGATCATGCAAGCTTACAGGAGAGGCCACAAAAGAGAAGGGAAATTTCAAAAATAGTATGTGTACAAAATCCCTGTCACTGCAGCATACCTAATCCTGTCTGTTGCAGCCTGACACCCCTGGGGATGTTGGGGCCTCAGTAGAGATCCAAGTCCTCTTTTCATCAATTTCTGATGCCCATGCTGTATTAACCTGTGTTTGAGCACACTGCAGACAAACCAGGATTTTGCTAGGAGTGTGTGGAAAGGTGCCAAGCTGATCTCAAAAGATAGCTATGTACCCCAGTGGTTTTCATCTTCCCCCTTGTTTTTTTTTTTTTTTTTCCTTCTTCTACAGAGCACTCCAGACCCCATATTCATTCATGGGAAAAGGTGCAGATAAGAATTGTGGGGGGCACTTTCAGATCTTTGAGCTTGTGGCCATACTGCTCAGGGAGAATCAGCCAGGGCTGCCAGACCCCCAAGCAGACCAGAGCCTGCAAGCAAAAAAGACACTACTGAACATGTTATCCTTTTCCCTGGGCTCGCAGAAACGTTAGAAAACACTAAAACTGTGTTAGAAAACAATAAAACTGTGGTAGTTTTATACCACAGAACCAGCCAACATGCAGGTCATGGTCCGCACAGAAGGCTTGGCCTCATGCTTTTGAGTTTGTACTAGAGAAGAAAGGTGATAAATCTGGGGGTTTTTGGTCATTCAATATGTAAGTAAATGGTGGCTGGGAAATGTGAGACAGAGGCAAAAACCCCAAAACCTTTCTGAATACTAAAATGTGTAGATCTGTCTCAATCCACCAAAAAAAAAAAAAAAAAAAGGATAGCTAGGTGTTCACATGCAAATCTGGGGCTTATTAACTACGAGATGGAGGAAATACATAAAGGTAAGTTTTGTTGTCTTAATGCTTGAAAGTACCACAATTTCTTTTTAGTCTTTAGTGACTACTGCTCTGTTCTTTATCTTCTGGAAGTTCAGTAAAATGTGTTATTAAATTGCAGAACTGGTATGTATTGCAGCACAGCAGCAGCTGGTAATTTTCAAGGAATATTTGTGTTAACTGCAGTGTTCTGTGGAGACTTAATATAAAGAAATATATTCAGGAATTGCTATATTGGAAATGGGAATTGGGAATGGGAATTCACTGAAAAGAGCCGCCTCATTCATTTATCAGGTTTAATTTTATTAACAGATGCCAATTACTTGTTAAACAAATACAAAATATAATGAAAGAAGAATGAATTTTGTGTCATCGCTGGGTGCTTCAGTCTAAACATCTCACTAAAAATAACCAAAAACCCCTGGGTTCAAGGTGCTTTTTATCTTGGGTTTACACTACAGTACAATGAAACACTTTGGAAGGAAATGCCTGAAGAAACCACTTTTTTTGGTTACAACCAGCATTTTCATGTCAGTCACGCATTTCCTTGAAGGCCAGGTTTAGACCTGTTTAAGCTGTATTTTGTGTGGAGGGCAGAGAAGAGCTGGGTGTTATCAGGCAGAATCCCTTTTATATGCACAGAGTTGGATCAATTTGACCCTGCTTGTCTCTTTCTCCACTTTATTGTCCCATTACTTCAAACATTATCTCAAAGAAGGGGCTGGTTGAACTGTAGGTCTGGCACTTGCCAGTTGTGGCTAACACTGGCTGCAGTCAGCCATGCTCACACACAAATGAGCTGTGACAGAAACAGACTGGTGAATAGGAAAAGTAAGTTTACTGGTGGTAATGTTCTTGTGTAATAAATAATAAAATCTCCTCTGTAAAAAAGGTGATACGTGTCCTGAGTAAAACAGCAGAAATAGAAATCCCATCCCTTTGCAGTGCTCTGGGTTTTTTTGTTCTTTCTATATGCCTACAAATTAGGAATCTGAAAAACATTATCTTCCATTCAAGCAAGGGAGGGAAAAATCACAATTCAAACATAGACCTCCCTAAGTGGGCAAAATGAAACCCAGTATGGGCTTATTTATATCCTGGTGATGCCACTGCAACTCTGCTTTGTACAGTGTGGAAAGAAATTAAGAAGACAAAGAAGAGAACAGAGAGAGAAAGAGAAAAAGAGAGAGAGAGAGAGAGAGAGAAAGAAAGAAAGAAAGAAAGAAAGAAAGAAAGAAAGAAAGAAAGAAAGAAAGAGAGAGAAAGAAAAAGAAAAAGAAAGAAAGAGTTTTTTTCTAAAGCAAATACAACTCAAAAAAATTTGCATAAATGTCTCTCTCATGATTTTTTATTTATGGCCCCTAAGTTTCTAATTAAATTCTAATTAATATTATCAGTAGAATTATTTCACATCCTCAGCTCTTCATAGCTTTGTCACTTTGATTAATGTATAGTCATTTATTAACTTACTTAACAAGCAGAGGTGCTTCATGACAAACCAGATAATATTCCCATAGCATTCTCATAAATGCAAAAAAGAAGTCCTAAACTTAATGAAAATTATCCTCAATAAAGTTAAAGCCTTTTCATTACACTCTTAAAAGATGGAAGTAGGTTGTTTGATTTATATTATATGGAGTTGTATAAAACATCCATTAATAAAATTTATATATTCAGTCAAGCTTGATCACTGTGCTATTTCTGTAGTCTTGGGTGTTTAGGATTTAACTTTAGCTGTACTCAGGAAGATAATTAATGTTCTGACCAGACAGGGAATAAAATACTCACTAGAATGAGATAATTAAGGGCATAGATAATGTTTAGGTCTTGTGTTTTGCTTTTTTAATTATTTGTTTTGTTTTCCAGCTAAACTTGATAAAGAGGAAATCAGAGTTTACCTGGGGATTGTGATGACTTTGCCTGAAGTAGTTTGACAGTTCTGGAGCTGTCTGGGGGCTGTAGCTCTCTGCCCAGCAGTGAGGGGTGCAGCACCACAAAATTCCGATCCCCCTGTGCCAGCAGGGCTGGTCTCCCCTCCAGGGATCACAAGTCCCACTCTCTTCCCTTCCATCCCTGCTGAGAGGGAAGCAGAGATGAGAACTGACATCCCACAAGAGAGCATCCATGCCACAGAGGCGGGACAGGCCAGGTTTGTGCCTAGTGAGGATATTTGTAGCATAGCTGCGCTGCTGCTGTCAGGCTGCAAGAGATGTGGGAGCCCTGCAACACACAGTCTGCAGGGCTCCCAGAGGACCTGGGGATTTTTGAGCTGCAGCCCTACTACTATTTGATTTTCAAGGGCAGGAAGGGTTGGAACAGGTTGGCAGGCAGCAGTTCACTGCAGAAGTTCATCTTCCCCTGGGCCAGTTCCATGAAGATGCATTTATTATTCATTCCAATTTACTCTAACAAAGAATTTCCCCTCATTCTACTTACATGCGCCTAAAACAACGTATATAGACCATATAAAAAGAACAGGAATGTGTTTATATGATTTGGAAAGCAGAGGCAGCCCTCCTCAGCACCCAGCTTTCCTCTGTTCTCATACATTCACCAACAGGGATGTCAGGGAGCAGCCTCAGGGGGCAGCAAGCACACAGGCACAAAAGGGAAGATAAGCTTCTGAGCACAGAGGATGTAGAGAAGATGCTCAATGCTCATTGTTGTGTCTGAGAAATAAATCAAGTGATACTTCAGGGGAAGATATCCCACTATGGCCTGATAAACTGAAGTATGTTATAACAAGTACCCAGTGACTGCATCCAAAGAGCAGTTGCACACCTAAACAGATCATAATCACTAATTTTGCCACCTAGATTAGTCCCTGTTCAGGTAAATAAAGGTTATCTTCTCGGGCTTTTTGTCCCTAGTGTTTTACTGTGTAACATGATCCAGTAAAACTAATTCTTATGGTGATGGTAGCACCAACATCTGATAGATACTTTCAGCCTTATGCCACTTTGCAGATGCAGAGGCTTTAGGCCATAAGAAGTGTAAGTATGTGGCAGGTTTGTATTAAAAGCCGAAGACAGCAGTCTCTTTAGAAACTATTCAAAATCTGCACTATCACTGCATTTCTTCTGAACTCAGTCACCTTTGCCATATGCTCCTTTAGAGCCTTCTCCTTATTTTTCTCTCACCTCTTCTTACTATCTCCTACTGAGTTTTTATTTTGTGAAAGCTGAAGATGGATGATGGCAGATTGCTGTGCAGGTAGAGGTCAAGCTTGACAGGACACAGCACCCTTAGACCTTTCCTGGCTTCATTTAAGAGTTAAGTAATTAGTGTGGAGCCTGGGTTAAACCTAGGTTAAATAAGTAGGTCTTGATTTCTGCTGTTAAATAAATAAAAGCGCCTTATTCTTCAGAGAAGAAGAAAGCACAGAAAAACAGGAGCTCTTTGCATTTCTTTACTGAAATGAATGCTTGCCACACCCCTCAGCTACAGAGAGGGCACCTCGGTGGCTATGCAAATCTGACAGAGCACTCAGCTTCACCTTCTGCATACCAGAGTGAGATTTCCATTCTCTCCATCCAGCCCGTGGGAGCTCTGCAGAGACCTTTTACATCTCACTTGGTCCCTCTATAAAGTTTGTGGGTTGCTATGACAGCAAGGGTAGCTCAAAGAATGCTCACCAATCTTCAGTCCCTTTCAAAACCTTGAGCTTCAGTGCCAAAAACGTGGATGTGTAAGTGTTCCAGGATTTTGAGCACCTTTTTGAATTAGGCAGCCTGATGCACAGGATTGATTGCTTCAAGTGACAAGGAACTTATGCTAGATTCAAAAGGAAAAAGAAGAGAAGAGAAGTGACAAAAGAAATCTGAGTCAATTAGATCTTAAAGAACCATGGAATTAGTTCTTAACACTGGAAATGCCATCAGATATGCTACTAGGAAAAGTGGGGGACTAAATTTAATGATATCTGTTTTAAAAATCTGACACATAGCAGATACAAAAGCTCCTTAACAGTTGATCCTAAAAATTATAACTAAAAATAATAAAACCCAGATTCTGATTTCCAGTTTCTAGAGGTCCTGTTCAATCTGTACAGAAACTTGAAAGGAAGGTAGAAAAGTGAAATATTGCTGTTAATAAATCAGCCCCTAAAAGACACTAGTAGATATTACATATGATGCTCAATAGAAGAGGGTATACTAAGAAGAGATTTCCAACAGTCTTTTTTGAATTAAAACTCAAAAATAAACCTCAAAGTAACCTTCCTCAGGTTAAAACAACAATCAGTCTTGTAATTTTACTCACAGATCTTTACAGCTTCTTTTCTCATGTACAACAACTTTATTATACTTGTTTCAAATCTCCCTTGAATATCAGTTGTAAAGGATGCATAATTTTGCTGAATTTTAGAGTGGTTGATCTTTCCATGTAGAAATATTTCATTTCTTGTCCTCAGTATTCATATGAGAGGGTTGTTTAGCTACCTTGCTCCCCTGGGGAAGATTCCATCCTATTACTATCTTATATTTATGCCTGTCAATCTTACATACACTGCCTCTTGCCCCTGCATTGTCCCTTACCTTAAATAGAATTTATCTATCCCCCTGTTTGTAAAAAAAAAAAAAAAATCTCCTTTAGTCTTCATTTTCTCTGCTAAAGGCACTGAGCTCCTTTATGCCATATTTCACAGAGGTGTGTGCCTTGCTGGTGGTTCAGATTCAACCCCTGCTTTTCTGATATCAAAAGCCTTATTTTTTGCTGGTGTGTAGTTCCCAGTCAATGTAAGGTTATTTCTCCTTGCTAAAGTTCCCGTCATTGATGTCTCAGCAGGTGACCTTTGTTCTGACCACACATGCAATGCTAATTGTATTGCAGTCATCCCCAACACCACAAGGTGCTCCTAAAATGGTTTTGTGATCCTTATGTGTATGGATGATGCCTGACATCCAACTGATATTGTTGGAATTGATTAACAGTACTAGGGATTTGTATCATGTGCATCTGTGCGTGTGCATGCCTGTGAGTAAGTGCAAATGCCCACTTGTCTGCATGCACAGGAAAAAAAACCCATCACTTTTTAATTTTTTTTTAAATAACAAGAATTTCCAGTGTAAGAATCCCAGAGTGGGTGGCATTTTTCAGAGAGGTTTATAAATCAAATACTTTAGTCCTTTAGTCATACTGACGTATCTGACTTTCTTACTCTCCCTTAAATATCTTAAAGAAAATGAGTGAAGCAATTTCTTTTATATTTACTAGTGCAAGCCATTACTTGTAAGGAAAGGAATGAATCTGCCTGGACCAATTTGTCTGGACCAATTTTGCAAAAAGTGTGTTCTGTCATTAAATCATACGATTTAATAATTTATCATCCTTAATAATTTTCTCATATTTTTTTGATAAGTGTAACCTGTGAAATTTCACGTGGTGCAAAAATGTACAGCCTCTATGTGCTAGAAGAATTGAATTTCTACAGGCAAAAGAAGCATATGCTTTCTTGGGAGAACAAGTGAATTGATTCACTTCGTGCTCTGTTGTTGGATAAGATGTAAAGTTACATCTCAAGGTGGAGAATCACCCAAGATATTGCTCAGACTCCCTTGATACATGAGATATCTTTGACAGCATTGCACAGGCTCTTCTGGACTTTTTTTACAGGAGAGTTGATAAATGCATTAAATGCTTAAAATATTTATTGGTTTGGGGACAGAAATGAGATCATTCTCTACAGTGCTACAACATATGAAAATTGAAACTGTATTTTTCCCCTTCTCAGAAGCATTATGCAAGTGACAATTTTTCTGTGAAGAATTAAAGCACAGAAATGCTCTGGTGATTGAAAGTTGCGGGTTTTCAGAACCAGTTAATATTTATTCTGTTTTAAAATAAGTGCAAATTGAGGAAACAACATTGCGAGCCATTTTTGCTTTAGTACATTCCAGTTTGATGTCAGCTGCTAGGTAAGATTTAACAATATACGTCAATTTAACATCAGACTCAATGACAAGCGACTGACTTCCCTGTCAGGAGAGGAAAATTTTTGTGCGTGTGGAAAAGAGGTGATGGAATTGCTCTGGATGCAGGCTGTGTGCACTAACACAGTGTTTAATTATTTAAGCGAATCAAGGAAAGATGCTGAATATACAGATGTAGACACCTCTGTTTGCATCAGAGTATGTGCAAGGTGACTTCTGCAAGTGCAGCTCCAGCATCACTGGGACACTCCTGGAGACTGGTTGCTCAACCTCCAAGTGCACTTAACCCTCCAGCTCAGCTGAGATGTCACCAAAGGTGAGAAAGCTAATGCTCTTCACCAGTGCACACGGACTGTTGTGTTTGTGGTCACCACGTGCAGGCATCACACCCAGCTCCAGCTGTGCTTCAGCTGTGAAAGAGACATTACCCATTCTGTGAGCTGCTGTCAACTTGCCCATCTTGGGCTGGGAGAAACAGGGCTGTACAGCAGAGCTGCAGTGCAAGCACTCAGGAGAGCCACGCTGGGAAAGGGAATGAATGCATTAGAGGTGGGGGCCAGGTCAGGATGTCCTGGGCTTTAAAATGGGAAACATCAAGAGACCATTATCCATTGCTTTGGAGTTTGCATTCACACCAAACTGTAATTTAGTTGAATCAGTTTCATTTGTCCAGTGTGGAAAATTGTAGGTTGTGTGTTTGCATGCACAGATGTGCAAACACAGGCACAAAGGATGATCAGGGACTGTGAGAAGGTAGAAATCATAGAAATCTCCCATTACTGACACTTAATCAGCCCTGGTATTATGCTGTGCACCTCCTCTAAGAACACAGTTGTCTTCCTCACACCTGTTTCTGCTTTTTAATTCCTTGCAAGACAGCAGCCAGAACTGTGCATGGATGTTGTCTCCCCAGGGCCTTGGCACTGCTCCTTACACAACCTCGGTTTTTGCATTTGCTGCCCTTCCACAGACCCAGTAACAGTAACAACACATTGTCATCCTCAGAAAGATCGGGGCATCTAGCTTTTTCTTCTGCTACACTATTTCCAGCTGATAATAGTGTAGCTTTCAGTAGAAATCTGCAAAATTTCCAGGTTCCTGATCTCACATTGGGATGGTTAATTTTAATCCTGTTTTGTTGTATCAATCTCACTTATTTTCAGATTTTTTTCCTCTGTGATGCTGTTTGACATTCACTTCACACCCCTGTTTTCTGTGCCATGTTAAGAGAATGAATTAATATCTGCTCTGAAATGTATTGACAAGAGGCCACACTGGCAAATCTATGTGCCTGTATTTTATTTGTAGAGATTCATTGTATTATCTCCTTTCTGACTAGATTAAAGCATGTACTGAAATTTTACTCACTCCTATTTTCACCATTCTGATTGCTTCTTATGTGGTGTATTATAAAATAATATGTAATTATCACATTTTACTGTTTTACCAAATATTTAATCAACTTTATTTTAAAAAAATCTACTATATTGGTAAAACAGGATAATAAGTTGTTCTATCATGAGTCACCTTTCCAAGTTATCTGTTGTGTGGTCTTCTGTCTAAAGCCTTCCTTAATACTGAAATGAGTCTGAGAGTCCTGTTGTCCAAGTCTCTTTTCTCAGGTCCTCCATGTGAGAGTCTATGGGTGCTCTTCTGCAGTCATGCAACATTAATTTACTGGAAAAATTTATAAAAAGTCCTTGCTTCTGGACCTGCAATTTCACATGACAGGTCTTTTACTAGGATGGTGATGATCAACCATGCCCCCCTTGCTGAGAAACAACCCTTCTCCTTGTCTTGGATGCTTTATGTGATATAAGTTTTAGTTTAATCCCAGCTGTGGTGAGCTCTGTTCCCAAATCTTCATTTCTGCTCCATCCTGTTCTTACCTTACTGCTCAACCTCTTCTTTCTATTAAAACTAGACAAAATTCTCTAAATTTAAAGCGTAATTTCTGTGGTCTCTCCCTTATGTAACTGCAAAGCAAACCTACTACTCCACTCTTTTTTCCTTATTACTTATATGATTGCTTCACTTTTCAGAGTTTGTTCCTTATTTTCTCTGTAAAGTACAGCTAAACCTGAATTTTGCGCCCCAAAATGTGCCTGTTAGTATTTTTCTTCCTTTTTTTCCCTCTTTGCTGACTTCTAATAGCTTTTTGAAAATGACAGCTTATCTGGCCATTTCTAAAGTGTTCCCAGAATATTCAGTCTTTTCTCATTTTCAGTACCTTTTGTATCTTTTACTCAAGAATATTTCTGGATTTCACGTGTTTAATTTCTTCACTATTTCACACTTTATCAAGAACTTGTTTAGTTTATTCTGCAGATTTTGTTTTTAAACTGACAACGTTCTAGACCTATTTTTATATAACTCTCCATTTTGTTTAAACTACATCTTCTCATTTTCAGTCAATCCAAGTTTATCTTATATGACCAACAATACTATAATTTCCTGAGTACCTATCAAACCCACATCTGACACAGTGCTATCTCTAGTAGGTCTGGTGTTTATTTGGCAAGATGTTTGTTATCCATCACATCCTAGAATAACTAAGATGTGCCATTAGTTGTTTCATTTACTTCTTAATCTACACTTGGGAAGTCAATGACTCAAAAGTGATACATCCCTGGTAGAGTTTATCTCTCTAGAAAGGTTGTAGATATTCATCCATTTATAACATCCCACCTGATAGCTGGCAGAAAGTACTACTCCAGAAGTGTGGAATTTGATTCTTCGATTTAAATCAAATTCTCACAAACTGCTCAGTTCTCAATGTCCTCATCCAACAGTTCAGAAAAAGTCAATCCTGTCCCAGACAATAAAGCCTCTCTGACCAATGTTCGCTCCCTTACTTGTGTACTTCCTTTCTCCAGATTACCCACACATTGAGGAGTTTTGGCCTATTGCCACCTTTTCTCCTTTTAAACCTGATCTTCTAATACTTGTATCTTAGGACCCAAAGGTGAGATAGTTTTTCTCCTGACTTTTCTTCATTCTAAGCCTTTTAAAGCAGGCATGTATGTCCAGCCAAATATGAGCTACCTTACAGATGAAAAGATGAGCTTTACAGAATATCCAACAGACTCTTCAGGGAGATGCTCTATAAATAAAAAATAAACAAATAGCACAATAATTGCTCCTGATACCTCATCATAGATGTCACATAGATGCTCAGTAAAGTAAGACCCACTTAGTTTATTCTTACACTGTCTTTTTTCTTGCTTAAATGTCACACAATCACAATACAATTACAAGAAGAGACATCAAAAGTGGTTATAATTAGACAACATTAGGCAGATTATAACATTTCTGTCTAAGATGCTCATGCAGAATGCTGGCTCTAAGCTACCCCCAGAAAAAGCTGCTTTTCTGGGCTACAAAGCAGGTTATATAAAATAAGTAGTTACCATTATAGCATGCCACGTTAAAAAATATTGCCATCAAAGTGGCAAAAGCATGATAATGAGCTGATGAGCTCGTAACATCATTAGGTGTTGTCACTTGTCAGATGAGTGCCTGTACAAAAACTCCGTGCTGGGCAAGGACTTGAAGTGTGGAAGTCTGGAAATATATGCAATATGCAAACCTGCTAGATTTTTTTTTTTTTTTTTAATTTCAAAGACAGGTGGTATTTTGTTGTGAACGGTTTAATTTCATGTCTCATCCCATTAAGATGAAAGCTCTTTCCAAGTATTATTGGTACTGTACTCACACAGTTTTTTTAGTAATGACAGAAGGCTAAATTGAGCAGACAAAGCTATTCTTTGGTCTGTACCATCCTAGAAATAGAAATAGAAAACACAGAGTCCTGGGAAAGACAGAGACAACTCTTTAATATGTCCTCCTATTGTTCTAGAAAATAATATTATGGAAAGAAATGCCTACATACCTGCCAAATCTAAGATGCCTTTTTTCCCATATAAAGGATGTTCTAACTTTCAGTCCTAAAATTTCACAGTAACCATCCCCTGAACACATCCTGTCTCACCTCCCTTTCTCTATCTAAGCTTTATCAGGGATAAATACTCTTCATCACCAACCACAATCTCTTGGCACATTTGTGGATACCAAAGAGCAGTGGAGCAGCCTCTGCATAGCTTCTGGCAGGGAATATTAATTCAGAAGGGGATCAGCTACTGAGTCATTATTTCTGAATGGGTACCTTTCTTTCCTATCCATCTTAGGAGCTGAAGCACTCATGAACTTATCAACATGGGATATGCTCATAAGCTTCTCGGCATTCATTAGGCTATTTTAATTAATTTGCTGACAGCTACTGGCTTATCATTATGTTGCAGGTATTACATACCCTGCCTAACTATTCCAGATTTTTCCTAAGAGCATCTTTATATGTAATGCCTGTTGCTTAAAAACAAATCCATGGCTCAGGGAACCTCCAAGAACCTCCTTGGGATTGAGGATGTGCTGTGTATGTGGGGTCCATGAGAGCCTCCAAAAGGTGAAGCAGGGAGAGCTGGAAACACAGCCTGAGAGGAGATGAGAGGGCTGCTCCCACCTTGCATACCTCCATGAACGGAGGATGAAACAACAGCTCATGGTTGCAGCTTGAGCCAGGATCAAATTGTTTTATTTGCAAAGTTGGTGTATAACTGTAGGTTAGGCATCTCCATCCTTTTATTCATAAAGGGAAATGTAAGCAACAAGGGCAGAGGTAATCTGGTGGCCAGACCGTGGTCAGCCTGGGAGGCTGCTCCCCCATGCCTGCAGAGACCTTGAAAGAAGCCCTGATGCATTCCTCTTGTTGGGGCTCAGCAGATAAGGATGAAAGCTTGCTAGACAGTCTGCAGTAAAACCTCTGCTTATTCTCTTTATAGCCATGCTGATGACCTGGCTCTCATCCTTATTTGTTGCTATCTCCTCATGCTGCAGTGAACTGTCTTCTTCCATTGATGCACAAGATAGAGCTGTGTAAATGGAGAAGTACAGCCTTTTATGGGCATTGAGCCTCAGCAACTCCAGAACTGAACACACTTCATTTTAATGCTTTAATTGAAGTTAATTAAAGTTTCAAATTAGGTGTTTGGGACCCTTAACTGATGAAGTTCATGCAAACCACTGGTTTTGAAGTTCATTCTTGAACTTCATGAATGAAGTTCATTCATCACACAGCAGGTAATACACGGCACTGGGATGTACAGACCAGCTGGTAGAAGGAAAAAAGTCACAGAGCTGAGTGTCCCTACAATGGTTTATAGAAAAGACAAAGGGCTGGGATTCTTTTACAATTTTCCAGGGAGGTTTTGCTAACAACCGACTTTTTCTATGTCTGATGGGTATCACCTTCCCAGCCTCTCTTCTCATTCTCTGCTTGCTCTAATGATATTAGAAAGGAGGAATATCCATCAAATACTTCCTGAGACAAAACACGAAGAACAGCTATGGTTTGGACAGCTGGAATTTGAAAATGCTTCATAATTACTACATCCCTCTGCAAGATCAGTAGTCCTTACTGTTTCTCCTTAAAGAGAAACATTACCACCCATCCTTGAAGGTTTGTATGCAGCACTGTAGAGAATATGTTTTTGATGAAACTGATAAAACTTCTGTATTTATTTTGCTAAGAAAGTTCTCAGATGTGTTGCATGCATTGAAGTTGTACCTATAAATTCAGCAGTGCAAGATGGATGAGGATGAGTAAGCTTTCTACTGATTCAGTTTCCTCAGGTTCATGAAAGATGAATGGTGTATATACCAGCTATGCTAACCCATTTCAGCTCTATGCAACATAAAATGATACCTTTAGTCACAACAGAACAACTTTGTAGAGGGATAAAGTCAGATAAATGACTAGTAAATAAAATACTTCTTAGTTTCCAAAACAGCTTGCTACCACCCATTGCAAAAGTTTATTAGGAAGTCTAAGTCATTGTACAGGAAAAGATAACGTTCTGTCATAGTTTGGAAACTACCAAAGACAGAGATGAATAAAGATAGAGTCATTTCCTGCATGAAAGGAGTGGAAAGGTGATGATGCTACAACTGGCATTGCAACATGACTTTTTGGGTTTTCTTCAATGTACAGCAGGAACCATTTTGAGCCCTCCTTTGGCAGAGGTAAAATGTTGATCAAAGTATTCTCAGATATTTTTGCAGAAAACTACTGATTTTATTTCCACTGATATTCTGAAAGGTTGTTTCGTTTGGTTTTGGTTTTGTAGTTTGGTTTTTTGTTTATTTTTAACAATTCCAGTATTTGATGAAATCCTATCTTTGTAAAAATTGGGCTAGAGGTAGAAGGAGGAACTTGAATGTCAGATTTAATTTCTTCCAACATCTCTCTTCGCTCATAGTTCTGTCCTTTTTCATTTTGCCATTGAAAATGGATTAAGAATAAAAGGTATATTTCCAACCAAAAGTTATTAAAAACAAAACAAAACAGCAGGTTCTGCATGTACAAATCATAGCTAATAACAAAGTGGGGGAAGGAGCAGACCCCTTCACTGCCCTGCTGACCTGATTCCCCCTTCACCTGCTAAGAGCAGGGCTATGAGTCTCCAGCCCATCATGTATCACCCACCACTGGTCAAACACCAACTTGGAGGGGAGCCTGACCCTGAGAACTCCCTGAAACTGCCTTCCAGCCTGGAAGTGGGCTGGGACTGTTTTCTGTGGGTGGAGGAGCAGGGTAGGGTAGGAAAGGGAGTTGCTCTCCTCTTCCCTCCTTCTCGAGTTATACCCTGCTGTTGGGCCTTGCTTGCCCTGCTCCCAAACTCCATCCCCCAGGGAGACCAGGAGGTGTACAGGGTGAGCAGCCAGTGCCACAGCACTACCCTGCCAGCAGGGAATGGCTCCCTGGCTCTGTGGCTCATCTGGGACTTGGCATGAGAGGTGGGAGCTAGGCTTCCTTGGCTGCACAGGACTCTCTGGAGCAGCACTGGGGAGATCTTTGGGCAGGAGTTCTAAGTGTGAAGAAACAGCTCAGATAACTTAATATAAGAAGTGAAAAAATAACTTGAAATGAATAATGTACTGATGATTTTCATCCTCTTCTGATTACAAATTGTCCATGAAGACCCAGTTTATCAAATATTCTCTTTTAGAAACACCAAGTTACTGTGAATAATTCATGAGGTACAACTTGTTCTTGTGTTACTTGTTTTAAGTATTTAGTACTCAAAATATGAGTTGTTTTGATTGAACACATATGCCGTGTGGTGCAGCTCTGTCATGCCCTTGCATGACCTCACACCCAGCACTGAGGTCTGCAGCAAGAATGCTGATGGCAGTGGGCTCAAGGAGCTTCCTGGAGAACTCCCTTCCAGCTTGTCCTCTGTGGAGTTCAGTGGCTTTCCTGCATGTACTCAATGAAAAACATAGAGAGGATGTGGAACAGAGGGGACTCAGGAAACAAACCCAGCAGCCAAGTCCTTGCAGGATTATTAAAGCCTTTCCTTGATGTACAAGCTGGGGACACATGTATTTCTCTGTCAGGGTCTGTCCTGGTTCTTTATGGGAATAATTAAAAACTTCTACGATGCGAGGTAAACCCAGCTCAAGTCATGCTCATGCCTCAAATCATGCTCATGCCTCCTTTAAAAATGTTGCATCCCAGTGTTTTGCACAGGTGCTGAAACCTGTCTCTCCTTCCCCTTTCTCCTTCTTCAAAAGTCCTTCTGGAACTTCTGGTTCTTCACCATAACTGGGGAGTTTGCAGGAATAGTGATAATAACTCATCCTGTCCCCTGAGCATCTTAAGCAGGACTTCATGACACATGGAGTTATTTAACTTTCCTCATAGTCTCTTAAGCTTATCCAAGGCAGGTATTTTTCTCTTTTTTCACGCTAATATATTCTGTACTATCTACCTGCTCACAACTATTATTTTTGTAAAGCTTCCCCAGATCTCTGAAGTTGTATCACAAATACTGTTCTCCAAGTTTCTCATGCTGGTGCTGTTTCACTCCTAAAAATAAGAAAAAGTTTACTAGAGCAAGACTTTGAACAAGGCAGAAACTTGGCAAACAGCTAGAGATTGTATTAATCAGCAGGTCATTGTGTCTTTCCTGGATTCTGATGAAAATAATTTTTGTTGAGCATTCCTGACCTGTTTTTTTTGTACTAGGTACTTCTCTTTCTACAGAGAAGCTTCTGGGCAACACCATACCTCTTTCACTGTCATTCTGTCTGAAGGAGGGAAACATCACTGCCATTTGCACACCTTGCATTAACACAGAACGAAAGAAGGGCATTGGATAGGATAATCCTGCAAAATTTAATGTAAATATATGTCTGCATATGTCTGTAATAGCAAATCATATGGCAAGGAAGGGAGATCTTTCAGAAATCCTTGCTGGAACTGGGTTTCTCAACTGCAGATTGAATCAGACTCAAGACATTTTTCCTCCCTGGATTTTGGAGAATTTTTCTGATGTCTTGTGGGCTGTAGTACCGTGTCCTCCATGTGCTGCAGTGGAACACGTGCAGTGGGACACATTTGTCTGGGGTCCATATGTGTGCCCATCTCTATTCACTGCACCATGTGAGGATGAGGACTTGTCCGAACCACAGGGTACAGCAGTGATTTTTCTGCTGAGCACCATTAGACTGTTCAAACTGCATAAAGAATACCAGTCTGAGAAAGACTCCCAGGCCAACAATTCCAGTTATTCCATGCAATGATATTGGAAAGCTTGTTTGTAGCCCTATAGATGGATTAGGTGTGGCATTTGCCCCCCTAGTGTGTGCTACATGGCCATGGTTATTTCATACATTCCCCCAGATCTGCAGATAAGAAGGCAGAGGTACACACTTCCATACTTGGGAGTGTGAGCTTGCTGTATAAATCCATATTTCAACTTCAAAATAAACAACTTATGTTCAGAGCTATACTGTTTCTTTGGTGCAACAGATGTAATATCACTAAAAATTAAATATATAACTCTTAGCCCCTCTGTTTAAAAACATTGGTCCTAGCCACCCTTCAGTTCAGATGAGGAATCTGCCACAAGCCATGAGAACAGTTATGAAAAGAGCTGAGAATAGAAAAGAGCCTCCTGACTTGGTGTCTGATTCACCCACTTTGGTCTGGTGTTATGTAAGGAAGCCAAGTGAGCTGTTGGTGCCTTAGTTAGCATTCTGTGGCTCCAGGCTGCACTGATCTCATTTAGGATAGCACAGAAATTCCTGTGTTTTTGGCCTCAGTGTATGAATTTGCAAAAGTAAACTAGAACTATCTTCTGAGAGAAAAAGGCAATTAGTTTTTTTTTCTTTTACCATCTTCTTTACTCTCACATTTCTTTTACTGACTTCTAAAAGGTGGAGGTAGTCTCTGCCATGCCTAAACCTGCTGATGACTACACGGTTTGGGCAAAAACCACATGATTTGATTTCTATATTTTTTAGGATTTAAATTGATTTTCCACACAATCTAATTAAAACAAGTTGCTGTCACAGTCTCAGATGAGGGTTTTACCACATTATTATCAGTCTCTCCAGTATACCTTTGTCTAGAAGCTTCTGTACTTAAGTTTGCTAGCATACTCAATAAGGTTAGTACTCAATTTAACAATGCTTTCCCCTGTGCTATTGACCTGCTGCATAGAAATTGGTTTTTGCTTCAAGGGGCACTTCTGCTTACCTTCAAGGAGAAACCAATTTCAACCTAATCACTAAAATTTGCATGTATAGTACATATTGCAATTAGAGTTATTCAATAATGTTAAAGGGAAAAGACTTTTGGGTCTGGAGTTTGGGGATAATTTGAAGAAGGCAGAAAGAAATGTCCTAATCTTGATTTCTTTGGGGAAATGTGTTGGGAAAAGGAGAATGGAGAAAAGTATTTTCTAATAAAACGAGTGGAGTAGGAGAGGATGGCCAAAGTCTGTCTTTGGTAGGGATGTTCCATGAGGCAGATGTCATATGTGAATAACTCTTTAATGTTTTTATGTCTAACATGTTTTCTATTGGAAAATCAAGCCTAATAAACTTGCCTCACTTCAAACTCTTTGCAGATAAAATGATAAAAAATTCTTCACACTTGTGCCCAGGATATTTTCCTGAGCATCTCTGCACATCAGCTGCCATGCAAGGAGTAGTCAAACTTTCATTCTCCACTGTCCAAGTGGCAGGAACTCTGTAACAGAACTGCAACCAGGAAAAAAAGATGGCATGCCTAATATTTTTGTTTGACTTGGCTTCAAAAGTAAAATTTAAGGGAAAAAATGGAAACAATGTTTTATTTCAACTTTACTCTATATAGTTTTATTGAGATAAGACAGAAATTATTTCATTTTTGAGAGGGGAGAGGTTTCCCTCTGGGTTTGACTTTTCCCTTGCATTGTTTTTCACATGGCACACCCACTCACAGCCTTGCTGAAGGCTTGGATTCCAACTGTTGTTTTTTGGTTGGATGGTTTTTGGTTTTTTTTTTCTTTTTGTGTGTGTGTGGTTTTTTTGTTGTCGTTGTTGTGGTTTTTTGTTTGTTTGTTTGTTTTTTGTTTTTTTTTCTCCAGTGGAAAACTGTCCTACAGGAACATTTTGGACAAACTGTGCTAGACAGTAAAGTTTAAACTCATGATTGAATGAAGAAGGAAGATGCTCTCTGTGCCAGTTTCTAACCGTAGCAGGAAAGCTTCAGTTTGCATGAGTGTTTTTAGCCTTTAACCTTACCATGAGACTGTTAGAGCAAAACAGTTGGCAAGAAAAGCGACATAAAAGGTACTGTCAGCCTGTCTCCTACCCACAGAGCTAACACTGGGGAAATAATTTTTTGGGGGTATATTCAGTACAGCTTGCAACTTACTTTCTGACCAGCAGTGATCAGGTTTAACAGTAAAGTATTAAAGACATCACTTTTGGGGTGATCCAGAGTGGAGCAGTTGTCAGTGATTGAGCATGAAGCTTTGAGAAAGAGGAAAGACATTACTGCAGGGTAAAACCAGCCGTGCCTGGGAGTGTTTCCAGGTGCTAGGAAGGGATCCTGTGCACAGCAGAGTTCTCACTGTGGGCCCAGCCCAGGGCAGGTGGTGCTCAGCATTGTTCAGGGACCATTACCTGCAGGTGGTTTGCAGGCATTCACCCACTTTTGGTGGGTCAGTGTTTGCTCAGATGTGAGCTGTGGTGAGCCCCTTGGCCTCCTGGCCAGGGCTGATCCCTGACATGAGATGTAGTAATGCACCTCCCACTCC
>VWYO01025678.1:1681-17889 GCA_013400275.1 Rhadina sibilatrix
AAAAAGCTAAAAAAAAAAAAAAAAAAAACCCCCAAAAATTTCTGAGCTCCCTTTAAAAAAAAAAAAAAAAAAAAAAAAAGTATAATTTTTATATATAAATATCTAAACCAGTTTATTCTATATATTCAATTTATAGAATTTGGTAACTGTGTTTCAGCACAGTTCAGCTGTTCCTTTTTTGATTTTCCCTAAGCAATATTAAGGAAAATCTTTCTATCAGCCGAATATATTTTCTTCTATATTAAAAGACCCAACTGTTGTAAAATAAGTAGTAAGATAAATTGTAAAATTAAGTCAACAATGTGGTCTGAAATGCATGAATAATGAAAGCAAAAGGTTCCACTCTAACAGTGACATCTCACAGTAGTGTGCATGAAAAAATAGTACAAATATGGGGAAAGATTAACTCAGCCTGTATCCTGTAGATGTATTCTGACTTTATCCAACTGAATTATAATTCAATATTAAACACAAGTTCAAATTCCTTAATTTTTTTCTTTCTTCAAAAAACATTGAAACATTGAAGACATATAGTTCTGAAATTAATTAGAAAAAAAATCATGTAAGTATGTTTAATTGTTTGCTTCCAGAAACTAATATTTTGTAGACAGTTCCCCCACATGAGAAAATAAGAAATTTTCCTGTTGTCCATGCTCTAGAATAGGAAAATGAGGAGCAGAGAGAAACAGCAATGTATTTACCATGCTTTTGCCTCTAGACATATGGCTTATTTTCGACCTTGCTCTTTCCCAGCCATCAAAGACAGCCACAATTATGTTAAGACATTCAGTGTTTTGAACTTCAAAAACTTAAGCCACATTATTTAGCTAAACACAGATTCAGTGAAGTGTTTGATTGTAAACATCCAAACTAGATTATAGAATCAATAAAACTGAAATTATCTATCTTGTATCCAGTATATCAAGCTTTTTTCAATTATTATTTCAGGAAGCACTGAAGAGGACAGATTTGTCAAAAATAGAACATGTTTAGCAGATATTAATTAAAGAATATTCTATCTCAAGTTAAAACAAGGAAATTGAAACTGAAAACAATGCATATGAAAACTATGCCAGGTTAAAATCAAGATTCTGGACTTCTGTACAATTTTGCTCTCACTGAAATTATGCAGTTTAAATTTATTCCTTGTGTTCTTTAAGGTATATTTTGAAAGTGTAAAGTTAAACTTTAAAACATTCAGCACTTGCAAAAGTAACTACATATAAAGCCTATTATACTTCATTTTTTCTACTGATTATCTCTAGACTAATCTTCCTAGAACTGATTCCTGTGTCTCTCTCTTACAGTATGAACAAATCTTAAGAGATTTTCACACCAGTACAAGTGCCATAAGATACTTCAAAACATGCCAAATGCTTTGTCATTTACCCCCACCTCTGCACTTACATTGACACTTTTGATAGTATTATCTACTTCATATCTATATATATTTAACAGGAATGCTCTCATTCAAATTGTTATCCAGATGGTATAGGTACCAGAATGCCTGTTGAAACCCAAGATTTTCATATAAGTCAGTTTTTAAAAGTCCAGCTACCTTCCACTTCAGGCACTAGGATCTGTTTTAGGAACAGTTTTGAGATGGATAAAAGTAAAAATATAGAATTGGTGTTGTTACTATCCATATTATAAGCGAGAGAACTAATAGCAAAATCAAATTAGCCTAGAAATTATTGCAAATTGGTTGTCAAGATACATCAACTTATAAGCAACATATTTTTTCAGAAGATATTGTATACATTGCCTAGCTGGTGGCCATTAACAAGATATTAACCTAGTGTATTAACCTAGTAGTATTTCATGTACTTTTAGACTGGAAAAGGTCAAAATAAATCACAGATGCTTTGTAATGTTAAAGAATCACAATACTTCCCCCCCCCCGCCCCGACTTATGGAACACAGAAACTGCCAAAGAGATTGAAAATGACTTTCCTATGTCAAGCTGTAGAAAGGCCGGTTCTGACAGCATTTTTTATAACAAACATCCTGGAACCAATAATTTTCCTCTTTAGCTATCTTTCAGACATAAACACAGACCCAAATGCAAAGTTCAGCTTCTTCTACAGACTTTAGCAGTCTATGATTGCTGATGCATGCACTTTGCTCATTATAAATTAAAACAGGGAGGCAGATTTCTACCTGAAGAAGCATGTCTGTCAAATGTGTGGTTAGCATGATGTTTTTCATAAAACTCTGCTATGGATGGCTAACACGCTGATTAATGGATTTTAAGAACGAGTTTGCAGTTTTGAAGGATAAGTACTCTTCCCAAGTTAGCATTCAAATATTGTAAAGATTTTTTCACCCTACAAATATATGCACATTCATTTAGAGTTCGTGTATTATTATATTAATAAATGACAACTGCTACAGAAGGTAGTCTAGCATTAAATTAAATAAATTTCATGACCCACTCACTCAAAATGTATTATCTTTTATATATATTATGTATGTAAATAAAATGGCACATAAATTAAAATCTTATAGTTCCATGCAAAACCAAAAACTTATTTGTCTGATCAGTTAAAATAACCTTAAAATAACCTTGAATTATTTAAAAAACCTTATTGCTTGATAACATTATAGTATTAAGTAATTGTTCTATCAGTTAAAAAAANTCTATCATCCTGTTTCCCAGTTTTATCAGTAAAAAAAAAAAAAAAAAAAAAAAAAAAAAAAAAAAAAAAAAGGCAGAGACTACTCAACTATCCATCTGAAATTATCCACAAAGGATAGTTTATTGCAAGTCATAGGACCACTAACAGAAAACAAATTGGAATTTTTAGGATGTTCCTTGCCCTAGGAAAATAATAATTATGTACTCCAAACTTTAATTTTTTTTTCTACAGGACTTAAATTATGAAGATTCTACAACCTGCCCAGTATATTCTCATTATTGAAGGTATATTTATCATCCAACAGAAATCTCACATGTAATCTTATTACATCTTTTAGTTATTGTGGACAGGAAAAAGTAGATTATTGTTTTTGAATCAGGCTGCCTGTTTTTGGAGAGTGTTTTCAGTTCCTAACCAGTCCTTTTCTTAAATAATAAATCTCCAGGTGTTTCAATCTGTTCATGTAAATTAAGTTTTCCAGAGTTTTCTGGAGTTCTAGTCTTCTTCATGTGTTTCTCTAGGCTTTGCACAGATCTCACCCTTTTCCTAAAGATAAGTTTCCAGAGCTTATGCCAGGACTTCATCTATGAAGACAGCTACTCTTCACCATGTACTTCTAGAACTCTCTATTTATAAACGTAATGTTTTAAATATATAGGCTAAATTCAATATTTGCTACTGTATTCATAAACATGTAAAACATGTAAAAACATATTTTTCTTTTACTTTTTAATTAACTATGTAAGATCTATGTTTGATCTATGGCAACTTCACAGGGAATGCCACTTTTGTATCTGTTTGAACAGTGAGCCGGTAATAGCTATTCTTTTAGTAAGAATATATTTGCCTGAATAGATATTCATTTTTCTTGTGAAACTTTCACTTAGACCTCAATGCTTCCCAGCCTGACTTGTGAAAACATCATACAACACTATGACAAAAGTCTTGGGTAATGATACTGACATATATATTTTCTTCCTCTGTAAGTTTTGTTAGCCTGTTCTAGAAGGAAATGAAATTGTTTTGAAATGATATGGCTAAAATAAATTCAAGTTGGCTATTTCTCTTCTACTTTTTTTCTCCATATGTGCCAATACAATTTATTTTATTATCCGTCCCTGTGTTTTTATGAAAAACTGAAGTTATTGTTGCATGTCTATAATACGTCTGCTGTTTCTTCAGAAAGCCTGAAAATATATTCAACATTTTTTTAGTCTTCTGGAACCTGGTCTGTTCTCTGCATGTTCTCAAAGATAAGTGTTAATGAATGCATAAATATGTCAGATATTTGAAAAAACCTATTTTTTCCAAGGAGTCTCCAGATGTTCCATACCCACTGCACCCTGAATTCTTATTCATACTTATATAGCAATCTCTGCAGTGGACTTTTAGGAGGACAAAGATACTGAATAGTTTTGCTTTCTCATTATTATTTGTTAACAGCATTTTGATTCATTCAACAATTAATATTCTGCTTAGTTTTTCTCCTCCTACCAATATGTCTACAATTTAATTGCTCCTAAATTCTTATAATGTTTTTAAACTGGATTAATCTTACACTTAATATTGATTTACCAAATCCTTCAAATGAAGAACCTGAAGATTTTGAGTAACTTAGTAACAATAGAAAATATTTAAACCATTTTGATAAGAAATCATGGTTTATGAGAATATTTCAAGACTAAGGGGAAAATGGCAGGGCAAGTGTTTTTCCTCAATTTTAATGTCTGTGCTTCAGGCACTTCAAATAAGCCTGCTGAGGAACCATAGCAGAGCAAATCTGAAAGAACTTGCAAAGAAGTACCTTCCAGAATCCACTGCTCCCAACTGGAGATTAATTTCTTCTTGCCCACTGTTCCTAAACAGAAAATCACCTCTTCTCACTATTGGGAACACCTCAATACTTTTTACTGTTTTGAAGCAGAAACGAAGTCTTTGGGAAAGCAGAATAGCAAGCCTGTATATGTAATACAATAATAATATTTACTGTGAGACAACATATAATTTGTTAGCATAAAAAGAAATATTTGATACTTTTCCATAAACAGAGAAAATTCACAGTCTGAAAATATTAGCCGATAGAATGAAATATACATAAATTGACAAACCACTGATTTTCCTGGAAGAGCCGTAGTAGCTGAAATTTCCTGCCAGCTATACACTTTATTACAATAATAAAAACAAATTATGTTATTTTCTATTTTTTTCCTGCAATAATACACTTAATATCATAATGGAAGTTAACTTGAATAATATTTGTGAATGTTCTTTTTCTCTATTATATTCTATTATAAAAAATATTTATGTATTTTGTTAATATTGTAAATTAGGAAATTGTTTATTTCCATCCCGAGAAAAGTATATAGTCACAATAATGGTTTTATTGATTGTTGAAGTTGTGATTAAAAAAACCCACGAGCAAACATCCAAACAAGTATTTCTTTTATATCTTTTCTGGGACTAGTGCATTGTATTTACTAACTATATACAAAATTAGGCAATCAGGTTTCAGTTACACAGAAATGTGTTAAAAAACTATGGCAATTTATTTTTCTAGCAGTATTATGCAGAAAATACTGTGCAGTCCTTTTAAAAACATATTTCAAAATATATATTTCATCATTTCCTAGAATATTAACATCCTACCAAAATACAACTGCAAATAAAAAATTTTAAATATCCTAGGTAGATGTTAGAATTCATCCTGTTCTGTGCATCTGTACGGCTTTTTTGGCCATGCACCAAGTCATTTTTATTGAACTATCACACACTGATTATTGCAACACAGAAAAGAAAATCTCTGGATGCTTTCTAAGAACTTTAATAATAATGTGTGTAAAGAGAGGGAGAAGACAAATGACCACATAAAAACCTGAGGCCTCAGCAATGTATCTTCAATGTGGTGGACAAAAGTAATAAAACCATAAGTTAATACAAATTAATCGTAATATAGGTAGCCTTCAAACTGGAATGAGAGGGTACAGGTTGAATGACAGTTTTTAGAACTAGCTCAATATAAATGGAACATTTTTTTCAGTTGAAAATATGGAAATTTAACAGTATATAGAGCATGCTAATAGCTCAACATTTACAGAAGGAAATAGTAACATGAAAGGAAAAATCCTCAACATGTTTTTTTATTTATATGTTAATTGATGTGTCAAACATTTCTTATCGTGGGAAAGGCAAGGATTAGTTAGTGTTTGTAAAGTCAAAACTGCTTAGAATCAATTCGCTCATCATTCAAAACTGTCAGGCACCACAGTCCTTCCAAATTTGTTGACATTCAGTTTTTTCTTCCTAAGTTACAAATATTTTAAGTATTTTGATATAACAGGGGGAAAATTTCTATCAGTTTGCATTCTTATTGCTACACTACTGATCTAGGCTTTAAAGTATGAATGCAAGTGGTTTTAAAAGGACTCTTTCTTCCCGGAACCTTTAAAATTTATTTGGAAATACTGGAGTAAATTTATTTTTGTGACACTTCAGTATATAGCTGTAAAAAAAAAAAATCAGTTGGAAAATTATTACAAAAATCCCATTAATATGATAAATTTTAGAACTGGTCATATCTTTTAATTAAATCACATTGAAAAAGCTGACCTGAACTTAGTTAACTAAAAGGTACAACTGAGGAAGTTCCCTTGATCAAGCAGAAGATCAAAGAAAGAACAAAATTGCACTGGCTGGTAAATTACTTAAAAGCTGTTTTGATTAAAGAATAGCACCTAATAATCAATTTAATTGTGTTAGAGTCAGCACCCCACTGATAACAAAGCTGGGTTATATAGTTAAGATGTCCTCTATACATTTTATTTATGTCTGATTGATTTTATGCAGTTCTGGATGCAGATTTGCACTACAGAGACTTGTGGGATAAAGCTAATCTTGATTTTAAATTTAGGCCTAGAAAAATTTGTCATTTAAGAATAAAAAGAAGGAAGAAGAGAAAAAAACAAACAAAAACCATAAGACTTCCAGCTTATGAAAAGAGATGTGTTATGCAGAACTCCATTATTTTTAACCTGATTTTCCTTCCTGTTACCTTAATTTCCATAGGCAACCATTTTCTTTGAAGAAACAAAACCAAGGTATATACACAAGATGGAAATTAATTTGAGTACAATATTTTGCACAGACATTGACTATTGCTATTTTCCATAATGAATTGTTGTTCAAATGTAAGCATACAAAAGTATTTAAGAATCAGTTTCACTAAGGTGATTTTTTTTTTTTTTTAGAACTGGCAACACATCTGAGGAAAAGAAGTACTTTTGATTTGCAGCAGAATGGTATATGTAATCCTTTTTTAGCCTTTCATGTCTTATCTTATTCCAGGAGAAAAGGCATTTGCATGATCACAAACATCTAGCTAGGCCAAAAGATACAAAGTTATATTTAGGATTCCACTCTCTGAAGAGGTGAGGGATTTTGAGAGTCTCTCTTGTTTCCCAGGTTGAATGTGACTACATCTCCATGTGACAGCCTGGCTATATGTTCATGGAAATAAATGACTTGTGACAAGAACAGGAACCTCACAACCATCTGAAAAATATATGCACCAGTCATTCCTCTCAAACCAATTCTTGATAACTTTCTGGAGCTAGAACAGGCACAGTTGTAGTTGCTTCACTGAGTCATGTCATAAGGGAATTTCTCCACCTATCCTCATAAGGGCAAGTCAAGATTACCTCCTCTTTAAAGATAAATGTGAAAACACTGATGACTGACATATTGTACCCATTTTGCTTCTTTCATTAGAATTCAAGGGTCCTGATCTAGGTGGCTGACATATGGGGACATTCATATTCTCAGTAGCTTGTTTTCCAGGGGGGGCCAGTGGGAAAGCAAATACTAGGGACTGACTTTGACACATATTTGCTTCAGATTCAGTTCTAACATCATGGTGCATATTTCTTCAGTCTGAGTACTACAGGTGATAAATGTTATTCAGACTGACTGAATTTATCATGTTTCCTGCATTTATTTCCAAGACTTTTGACTATTATATCATCTGACTGCACCAGAGCAATCACAAATATGTCCACATCTATCTGACAGTGTACTGGGGTATCCTAGCCTCATTGCAAAGAATCCCCTCAAGTTTTTAAAATCAAGTCATTCTTTCTACCCACTTGTTTAGAATCTACCAATCGCCTGTAAGTATTTTCTGCCTGACTGTGAATCATGCAGAATAAGTTTAAAGAATAATCATTAATATGCATTAACAATATGCAGACCTATGCATATCAGAGCTACAAGGAAGACTTGTATATGAATATTAATCGTATTGCTTTGCATGACATCCAAGAAAATCTTCCTACATAATGCTTAAAATAAAAGTTCTTTTAAAATAAGTGAGGGTAGTGGAGTCTCTTTTCATGTCTTTTGGAGAGATTTTTAACATTATTGTAGTGTAAAGGGTATCTAAAATTGAATATAACATCATCAAAAATAACTAGGAATTTCAGCCACTGAATGATCTTAAGAACATATTTTTTCAATAGCGAGCGGATTATAAGCAAATCTTTCTTGAAAGTTTGCTTACTCATGAACTCAAGAGCACAAGCTTTGACTGGTGATGGAGACAAATTAGAATTAAGGGAAAAGTTGAACTCGTATTTTGAATGAACTATTATTTACCTTTCAAATTCTGATAACTGATGAAAATTGAATGACATGCAATAAATTTTACATTTCTTGACCTGGACCACTTCTTTTAATTTCATAATGGTTGATTTATTATCAAATAGCAAATTAATAATCAGTCATATTGTTATCAATTGTGTGCAGTCTTCCAACATCACACTTCCTATTTGCTTTGTTTTATATGATAATGTCAATCCTTCTAAAATATCTACAGAGTGGAAATTTCCATTGTCAGAAACTACTGCGTCTTCATAAGTCCTATAAAAATTGTAGTGTGTAATGTTTATTGGCATGAAAATCATATACCTTTTTTCCCCAGAATGTACTTGGCTTTCTCCTCTCCTGATTTTGTATTGACCACTAAAATATAATTGATCTTCCTCCAAATTCCTGCTGTTTCATGAGCTCTGTTACGATTCAACATAATCTATTTCCCACTGATGTTGAAAAACATAATAAGGTCACAGCAGGGAGGATTTAGCTTCATTAAAACGTTATTATTATAAAAAATAAAATGATCTAAAGTAAATTGCTTCTGTCCTTGTGGTACAGTTTGAATATATCCACATTAATCTGAGCATATAAAGCAGCACTAAATTTGCTAGTCCTAGTACATTACAAATGATTCTCCTTATCTTTCATTTCCCCATGGGAACCTCTAGTGGCAGATGAACTTTCCAGGTGATATCTACCTTTGTTGGATAAAAAGATATGAAACCTCTCCAGGAGAACCAGAAAACACATTCAATAGAAATGTTCATTTCTGTCTCTAAATTGTTTTTATTTTGCCTGTGTCTGGCTAATGTACATGACAGAATTATTTAAAAGAAATCAACAAACAAGGAAATTAATTTAAATCTTGACCCTCTCAGACTTTCATTTACCATTAAAACCCATAGGAAAAAAACTGGGTATAGGATTGAAGATAGAGAGTCAGTGGTTGTTCTATTAATCTAGTTTTACTGATACTAAAATCTGACAGGACAAATTACAAGTTGCAGGCAGAAAGGCTTATCAATTCATTACTTCTTTCAAGGTTCTCTCTTCTCTTTCTCTTTGCCTTCAGCTGCTGGCAAAGGATAGGCTTTTTCAGTTCAATTTTTCAGTTTATTTTTGACTGCTTTTAATTAAATTTGATGGCCTGCTTCTGCATCAGGGAAGTTATTGGAATTGCACAGCATTTTGCTGTTATAATGATGGCTCCCTTGATGTCTGTTCATTATTAACTGCTTTTCAAAATGCTTCTCTCAACTCTCATTTTATAAATATTTAAATAACTGTGAATTTCTATAACACAAATATCTGGGGTTTAGTGATAGGAATTCTATTGCCTATTTAATATGTTTTACATATTAATACGATTTTTAAATAAAGTTATATATTATAATGTTAATTGGGAAAGTGTTGTCCGTAAATCATCTTATTTATAAGTGTCAGCAGAAATCATAGTCATATTTCAAAGCAGCAGTAATCAATTAATTAGTCAGTAGTTCGTGAACCACTGCTTATGTGACTATAATTTTCACACATCTTAATTATTTAGAACAATTGAAAAATAAGTAAATAATATAAAACAAAATAGAGCACTTATGGTCTTTGCACTACAAGTGATACTATAAGCTTGAGATTAGCTTCAATGTCTTCTGAAACACATTTCTATTTTGGTACAAATTTACTAGGAAAAAAGGGTAGAGTTAAGAAAATGAAAGTTTTTTCACAACCATAATTTTGAGTAATGTGAAACAAGAGACTGTTTATACCTACAGCCCTTAAACTCCTGCAATAGGCAGGGTTCATTCTTTAAACAAAGCACTTCTTTTTACTCTTTAATGGGTCAGCTACTTGTCCCATCTTCCATGGGCAAGGAGCCTTAAAGAAATATAATACTTTTCCAGATATTGAAGAGAAGAATTTGCACATCCTTTCTGAGCTGACAAGTTCTTTGTTCTGCAACAAGTCACACTGTCTCCAGTGAAAATCCTCTCACAGGAGAGATGCATTCATTATGAGTAATATGGGCAAGTGGCACAGCCCTACTCAGCAGTGAGCGAATTTTCCCTATTGAATACAGAATGGAGAATAAGAGGTAGTTTGCCATGTAGTTCTAGGAGCTTAGAATTATTTTAGAATACTTATTTTCTGGAAAACAGAAAATTTAAATCATGAACTATCTCTTTGCCAAAAGGGTCTATCTTCCTATTTGTCAGTCTTCCTCATTACTTTTACATCACAATTTTAAATTTTTTTTTCTGTTTTCTTTCATATGGACTCAAATTTATACTGCCTTCAGTTTTAGAGATTACCTGCTGCTGCAAGTTCCTCACCTATTGTTTTTACTAATTTAAAAGAATTTTTGAGTTTTTTTGGCTTTTATTCTTTTTACCTTTATTTAAACAAAAAAAATAGTCACACATAAAAGAAATTCTTATTAGTTAGAACTATACATAATCAAAGTATATGTGTAGGCTGGCCTTCTACAATCGTTCTGATGGAGCCTTTCTGTATAAATACACTTAAAAATAATTTAAGATACTACAAAAATGGTAAACTCAAAGTGCTCTTATTTCCTCTATAGGCATTCCGAAATCAAATGGCAAAAGTTTGATTAAGATTGATTTAATTTGTTGCTTAAAATTCTATACTGGAAGAATTCAAATTATAACTGAAACTAAAAGGCACAGAAATTCTCCTTCATGACAGAATGAAGTTGAAAAAGTTGAAAAAGCTCATAATATAGTTACACTACTGCAACTGCAGTGAAGAAGCTACTTTTCCATGAAGGTAACAGAGCCAGGTTTATCCATATTTGGTTTAATAGTGACAGCTATGGTCAATCTGTCCTTAAAGACCTTTGCCCAGTTTAATAATCTATACATTTCTCCAATATTCTTTACATTCTACATATTCAAAACTTTGGAATAAGTTTCAAATGAGTCAGTTGTCCTCTGTGTTTCACCTCTTCCTAAATCTTGGTATTTCCTAACATATTAGGAGAAAAAAGATGTGACATCCTTAATTTACTCATGTTTTAGAGTTTCCTACTTTCAGTTAATATAGCCCCTTCAATTTGTCAGCAGGTGGTATCCCATCTGTCATACACAAATCTTCCAGAAATGTCATACTACTGCTGGAAATCTGTCCATCATGATCCAGCTGTCCATTAGGATGGGAAGAATGTCAGTGTTCTGTCCCTGCTGATTCTCCTTCTCTCTACAAGGACTACCTTAAACACTTCAAAGAAAATACAAGGTGAAGAATTTCTTGCTCATTTGTTACATCTAGCTAGGACTATAGCATCTCTTCTATGTTCAGCCATATTCAATGGAAACAAAATTCTTTCCATGTGTTCTCTATTAAAAACAGAAATTGAATTTAAAGTAACAATTATATAAAATCAGAAAATCTTCTTAATTGTTTTATCAATTATTTTGTGTGAATATCTGCTATCTTTACAGCTAATAGTGTACAACCTTTTTGGAGAGACAGGAGACAGGCATACAACTACCTGTACTTGTTTACGGTTGTAAAAGCACAGAGTCTAAGCTGAATTGACATGCATGGTGGTTCCGGGCCATGTGTCTTTCATACATGCTCCCTGAAGAGCAGAGGAGAGGAGCTGGAGTGGAGAGAAAAAACTGTAAGTTCAGTCTAAAGAGTTGGTTACAGACAGTGAAGCATGAATTCTATGTGTGAATAGAGATGTAATCTATGAATCTGTTATGTAATCATCACTTCTCAGTCTTCTCTTTGCTGAATGTGAGCATCCACATATGGCATTCTAAGTTAATAACTGTGTATCTGTCTAAGACCTGTATTGTGGTCCGTTGCAAACTAAAAGTTCAGTTGACGTGCTCTTTCAGTGATGATAGAATAGTCAACATGGAAGTGATCTGCCCTACAAGGACTGAGTTTCATGGGGAAGCCTGAAACACACCAGGTCTGGAACAAGTTTCACACAGATTTCAGAACAGAATCCAAAGACAAGATTAAAAAAAAAAACAAAAAAAAAACACAAAAAAAAAAAAAAAAAAAAAAAAAAAAAAAAAAAAAAAAAAAAAAAACCAAAACAAAACAAAAAACAAAACAAAACAACAAAAACAACAAAACAAAACAAAAACCACAACCACTACCACAACAACCACAACCAAAAAACACAAACAAACAAACAAACAAAACCCAAAACCCCAAACAAAACCAAAAACAACCAAAACAAACAAAAACCAAACAAACCAACCCCCTAAACAACAGGTGTATTAGCTGCCATCTTTTAACATGGCTGAATTTTTCACAACCTAAACATGTTGAGATGGAGGGATCAGGTGTTATATTTACTGCAAATATACTTTGAAATAAAGATTTAAACATGATTTTTACTGTAATAAGCAATGATGTATTTGTATGCATGTAAGCTGCTTGGAAAGCTACAGAGAAGAATAAGCTAGATTTAAACGGCTTTAAAAAAAAAAAAAAAGACACATATCGTCAAACCACAGTGGTTTGTGAGGTTCAGACTGACCACAGATAAAATCTAGAGGGGTTTGTTTTTATAAAATGTCTGCTTATATGTTTGATTTCCAATGGTAACAGTTAATTCAGAATTTCTTTCCTATGAGTTACTGTAAATATTCCTGAGTGAAGGAACCAGAATTTTCTTTAGAAATAATTCAGTCAGCAGCTGTACTGCTATGGACAATATATTTATTCACATATGAAAATAAAAATCAGCATGAGAAAGGAAAGAAATAAGAAACCTAATAGCCTTCAAAGGATGCCAGTTTTAGATTTTGTTATCTATTTATTTTAGGGTTTGAGTCAAGGAAGAAGAGGAGATACAGAGATATAATTTCTGTTCTAGAAATTCCAAACCATTTTGCTATAATTAGTATGTATTTTATTCCAGCATATTTAGGTGAAAACAACACAATTTTTTTGACTGCTCCTACACTGAGAAGAAATAAACTAATAACTCTTTCTGTTTAAACATTTACTTCTGCATTTGAGTAAAGCACATTACAAAAAAGTTACAGAAGAGAATATACAAATATAAAAACCAAAAAACCAGAGATAAGGGAAAGTGTCACTTCCTTTCATAGCAAATGTGGATATTTTGTCAAAGTAAAACATTAAAAAATGCTTTAAATGAATGAATTTTGCTATTTTTGTCAATTCTGACATTTTAAAGTTTCACATGTAAGTAATTAAAGTTAGAGATAATGCTTATTTAATGAGTAACCAAAGTTTTATGGTAGATTTTTTTTTTTTTACTATGTCCTGTTCTGCAGCATCCACAAATCAGATAACACTGGCAGCTTAGAAAAGATGATTTCTCATAACGACAATATGTCAGTTTTTAGTACTAGGACAAGTACTTATAGACTGAACAATTCTCACTGCAGCAAATAAAAACTTTACTACTTCCAGTAGCAGACCACAGGTATTATGCTCATTTTGCAAACTTTTATAAATTAAGTTCATCAGCTCACTTCATCTGAAACAACCTTCAGCTGCCTGAAGTTGCGCTAAACTTGTTTAGATATAATCTTTTCTCCTGACCTGCCTATCTCTGATTTGTTTTAGTTGGAGGTTTTGGTTTGTTGAGTTTTTTGATGGGTTTTTTTGGTTGGTTGATTGCTTTGGGATTTTTCTCTTTTTGTATGTATATATGGGAGAGGGTTGTTTTGTTTGGTTTTGTGGTTTTTTTTGGTGTATAACCATAATTTTAAATAGAGTTTAATAACAATATGTAAAGTCTGTATGTAACATCTACGGGGTTTTCATAATGATTAGGTTGAGAGGAATAAAGGAAGGCTTTGGATGACAGAGGCTTTGGAAGTGGGGTGCATAATGGAGTGTAGAGGAGCAAAGGGAGTAGATGACAAGAAAAGTTGTTCAGATGGTACTGGAGACTCTACGGTTATAAAGAACTTATCAAGCTTTGGATCAACAGAACTTGATTCTTATGGGACACTAAGAACCCAGACATTTCTGGGAAGAAGATGACAACAGCTCACATAAAATCCAGCAAATTCCTGGAATGGGTAGAGGACTGTTTCCTCATACAAATGTTAGATGTTAGTAGATGTATCAGAAAAGAATGAGGCACAGCTGGATTTATTGCTCACAAACCAAGAAAACCTTCCTTGCAATTATCTTGGTTAGTCATAGCCTTAGCTGTAGTGATCATAATATTGTGGAGATTGGGCTCAAGTGGAGCACACAAGATTGATACTAAGACAAAGATTTTAGAAGAGCCAACTTCAACATGCTTAGAACACAACTCGAAGATATTCTGTGGAAGCTTCCCTGGAGGAAAAAGGAGTTTGTGAATCCTGAGAGATTTTCAAGAATGCACTTCTGGAAGTAAAAACCAGTTAATCCTCTCTAAAGATAAGGGAAGTAAGCAGAGCAAGAGATTCTCTTGGCTTAACTACAAGCTTTTGAATCTGATCAGAACCAAAAGAGAAGCATACCAAAAATGTCAAAACAGCTGAAGATTCACTGGGAAATGCAAGAGAATTTCCAAGTGTACAGAGATGCAGTTACAAAAAAGCAAAAGCTTGGCTAAAACTGGTATTGACCAGAGGTGTCAAAAAGTACAAGAAACTGTTCAATAATAAGCAGAAACAGAAGGAAAATACCACCTTTCTATTAAACAGGAAAGGTAAATCAGTCACCAAAAATGCTGAAAATGGAGAGGTTTTCAATACTTAATTCACTTCTGTCTGCACCAGCACTGATGCTAGACCCTGGGAGCAAAAGTCCAGGTTGAAATTAATGGAAACCCGCCTTTACTGAAGGAAGAGTTGCTGAGTAAATAAATTTTACAGCAGCTTCACCCCCTACAAGTTGATGGGCCCTGACAATGTCCACCCAGGAAAATTTAGAGAGTGACTACAAAGAAGCTGGAGACTCCCTTTTTAGAAGGAGTCATTTGGAAAAGATGAGGGGTAATGGGTAAAAGTGAATTCCAGGGACAATATCATTATATCCAAAACTAAACTTTTTCAGAAAAATCAGACTGCTGAATAATGTTTCCAGGGAAATGGTAGATTCCACAGTGTTAGACTCTTAAAATTCAGATGGACAGGGTGCTATCAGTCTTGTCTAGACCGTGCTTTTGACAAGAAAGTTTGGACCTCAGATGATTCTTTGAGGTCCCCCTATAATCTGGTGTTTTGTAATTCTATGATTATTATTATCCTCTAATAATATATTTTTTGTTTACTGTTTAGAGCAGAATAGAACATAATAGATTACTTTAGAACAGAATAGAATACTTTAGTTTGAAGGGTTCTACAAACGTGCATTCCAGCTGCTCAGCCATTTCAAAGCTGATCGAAAGCTGGAGCTTCTTGCTAAGGGCATTGTCCAAATGCATCTTAAATATTGACACAACATAAACCACCAGTCTAGGAAAACTATCCAGGCTTTGACCACCCTCTACATAAAAAATTGCTTCCTAATGTCCAGTCTGAAATTCTCCTGTAACAGTTTTGAACCACCTGCACTTGTCTTAGCATCGGATCCCAGAGAAAAGAGTCAGCACCTCCATCTCTACTTCTCAGGAATCTGCAGAGAGAAGTGAGGTCACCTCTCAACCTCTTTTCCTCCAAATTGGACAAGCCCAAAGTCCTTAGCCATTCTTCACAGGACACATTTTCCAGCTTTTTCATGATCTTTGTTGCCCTCCTCTGCAAATATTCAAAGATCTTAAAATCCTTTTAAATTGTGGGACCCAGAACTACCCCAACCTATCCAAAATCCCTCTGCAAGGGTTCTTGTTGCTGAAGAGTCAACAGCACCTCTCAGTATGGTGTCATCAGCAAACTTACTTTCTTTCCCTCTGCATAATAATAAGGTCAGGACCAGCAACAGTATTTTATTTTATACTAATAATTTTTTTTTTTTTTTTTTTTT
>VWYO01025700.1:0-14041 GCA_013400275.1 Rhadina sibilatrix
CGGGTACAGATGGTGTTGCATTAAGAGGCCACTTGATCACAGAATGACCTTTACCCACCTCAGTTGTCTGGCCTTCTTACTTCCAGAGCCTTACACATGCTGTAAGGTGTGTACCAGTCTTACTTGTCAGATTCTGAGGAGGAGGAACCTTCCTCCTGGTGCATGCTGTGACCTGTTTCCAGTCTTCATCTCCACATACTCTGGACTAACATACCCTGGGCTAATTACTATGCAGGGTTCTGAGTCCATCTACTTCTCCACTGCAACGTAAGTTAGAGACTCCCAAGAGCCTTGAGAGTGCAGTGTCTCTGAAAATAATCCTCAACCCCTTCCTGGTGTGCTCAAATACTACATGGCCGGTTCACTTCTTCCTGTAGCTCCCTCCTCTGGTGACACAGCCTCAACCACAGCACGTCTTCTGCAGAGTAAGCGTCAGCCCCAGCCTTGCAGAAGGGCATCAGGCACTCCTGGCAGCCTGTAACCTGGAGATCTTCAACTCCCATCAGCAGGTCTGTCTGGAGGCCTCTGACATGGTTTCTGGTTCAGTGACTCCTGCAGCTGCATGTGGTTGAGCTTGGTGTGTCACCACCTTAGCTGAAGAAGCTTGAACTTGTGTGCTAAAAAGACTGGGGCTAAAAGATGCTCTATCTTACCAGCCATTCAGCCTGTTTGCTGCCTCTATGGGCTGCTCCCAGATGGTCAGAGAGGAGCCCCTGCTGTTTGCCCTGCCTGTGTGAGTTGCCATGCAAAGTGCTGTGCCATGCCCTTACTGCTATGCCATGCCGTGCCATGCTCCTGTTTGCCCATCCCTCTTCACCATGCTCCCTGGAGCTGTTTAAATCTCTTGTGAATGGAACTCCCCCTGTACAGCCTGATCTAACCCTCACTCCCAGAGTTCCTTCAGCCACTGCTGCCTCGCCAATTGACCATATTAATGAGAACATTTCAAGATGGGAACTTAGAGGACAGCAAAGTTGGCAGAAAAATTAGAGTCTTTAAAAATTGATCCATTCTCTTGGCACAGATATGAAAAACATATAACACACAATAATGATGAGGCACACCAACAGACGTGAATGGCTGTAAGTCTAATAAAAGATTGGAGGGGAAACTTCATCATTTTGAAACATGAGGTTTGAATCCACAGCAAACAAGAGCATGAGCATATCCTAAGATGCCATAGTTCATTCCCTCTCTCTGTAGCTTACAGTACCCAAGAGCATTTGGTTTGTTTAGGCAATGTTCCTGTTTATGATAATTACTTGATCTATTCCATGATACCACTACGTGAGTGATGTGACCATTTTCCTGAATCACAGAAGTGACCAAAGTTTTGCAGCATATAACTGTAAATAAGCCTCTGGCTTACAAATCACAGAATTACACAATGGCTGAGGTTGGATAGGATCTCTAAAATCTAGTTCCTTCTCAGAGCAGGGTCAGCTAAAGCAGGTTTCCTGGACAGTGTTCAGTTGGTCTTTGAATATTTCCAAGGATCCAGACTTCAGAACTCCTCTGGACAATCTGTGTCACTCTCCCAGTGAAAAAGTGTTTCCTGATGTTCCAAGGCAACCTCCAGTGTTTCAGTTTGTGCCCATTGCCTCTGGTACAGAGAGGAGCCTGGCTCCCTCATCTTCATTCTGTCCTGTTGGGTATTTATACATGTGTACAAGGTCTCCCCTGGACAGGCATTTCTTCAGTCTGGACAGGCCCAGCTCTCTCAGCCTCTCCTCATATGAAAGGTAGTACATAAAGTACATAAGTACATAAGTACATAAAGTATCTTTGTTGCCCTGCACAAGTTGTTACAGTATACCCGTGTCTCTTTTGTACTGGGGAGCCCAGATCTGGCCACAATACAGCTGCATGTGGCCTCACCAGTGCTGAGCAGAGTGGAAAGTTTGCCTTCCTCAACCTGCTTACCACTCTTTGCCCATGATACCGTTGACCTTTTATGCTGTGAGAATGCATTGCTGTCTCATGGTCAGCTTGCTGCTGGTTGAAACTCCAAACCCATTTCTGAAAAACTGATCTCCATCTGGGTAGCCAGCATATACTTGTGCCTGGGGTTATTCCTCCTCTGTTACGGGATTTTCAGTTTCTCCTTGTTGAACGTCTGGAGTTTTCTCTTGTGGAAATGCCTCTGATTGTTAACAAAATGCCCTGGTGTATCAGTCACGCTGCCCACCCAGTTCTGTATCATCTGTGAACCTCCTGAAGATGCACTTTATCCCATCCTAGAGGCCATTAGTGGAGATGTTGAACAGCACCAGACTTGATTATTCAGCCACTTTATAATTCACCATTTAAACTGTACTTTGTTGGCTTGTCTGTGATGATATTACAGGAGTCAGAGATGCTGCCACAGTCAATGTAAAAACCATCCACTATTCTTCCTTCATTCACCAAGCTAGTTGCCACATTCTAGAAGGCCTGGAAACAGTTTCCAGGAGCAGTTGTTCATTGCTTTCCTGGAAACTGAAGTGATGCTAAAGCACCTGTGCTTTTTTTTTTTTTTTTTTTTTTTTTTTTTTTTTTTTTTTTTTTTTTTTCCTGGAGTGGTATTTCTGTTTCATGGGAACCTCTTGTTTGATTGGGACCTCTTGAATGGTCATCATGACCACTCAAAGACAACTGAAAGTGGCCTCACAGTGACATCAGAGCTCCCTCAGCACTTTTGAACTTATATGTGAGCTGCTTATTTGCTCCCTAGCCCAGCCTGTCTTCACTGAATCAGTCTTCCTTGCTCCTAATCTCTCTGGTCTCAGTGGCCTAGGATTCCTTACAGCAGATTTTATTGGCAAGGAGTGAGACAAAGAAGGCATCAGGTACCTCATCCATCTCTATGTCAGTTGTCACCAGTTTCCCTGCTTCACTCAGCACTGGGCTCACATTTTCCTTTTGATTTTCTTATACTTGTAGAATACTTCCCTGTTGTCCTTCACATTCCTTGCCAGATTCAACTCTAGATGAGGTCTGGCTTTTCTAACTCCACTCCTGAACAACTGGATAACAATATCATCTCTTCCTGGGTCACTTGACTCTGCTCCCATCTGTGGCCCACTTTTGTTCTATGTTTGAGTTCAGTTGCATGAAAAAATTGGAATGAGAGGCCAGTGAAAGTGTCTGTAGCTATTGAAGTTGTTGATTAATAGATAGGGAGACAAATACAAAGCCATATCAACTGCCACTGTGTGCTGCATGTGACCAAAGATCAGCAGAAATACGCCTGCTTTTTAGTAGGCTATACTGACAGACCTTTAAATATTTTCATTTTCATGGGTTTGATTGTCTCCTAGAACTCCTCAGGTTAAAATGTTAGACTAGATCCCAAAATAAGCATCTTATTTGTATTTGGATCAGGGAAAATTACTATATTTCCTTCATCCATATTTTAGGTTTTTTTAGATAGATATGGAATTGTATGTACAACTGAAGTTTATTCTTTTTTTTTTTTTTCCATGTCAAATGAGAAAATCTGAGAATATAAAGGAAATTGTATAAAAGAACTATTTTGTAATCCTGGCTAATAGAACCTCTGCAGTTTTAAAGAAGAATACTTCAGAAACAAGTGGTGAATAAGAATGGGTAATATAACACATGGATGAAAGTGGATTTTATAGAAACTGCTGATGTTCAGAAAATGAAAGAGCTGGTAATAGCAATTAATGATTGTGAAGTCTGCTACTCTGTTCTGTGAGATGTTAAAACCATGTCTGAAAAAGGAAGAAGATTAAAATATATATTGATTGGCTGGTGGGCAAAAGGTAAGGTTTAAAAGCAAAGAATTGACCAATATGTGTGGTATTAATTAAACTCCTCTCATCATTGTGAATAAACAAGGTCTGATAACCCATATCTGTAAATTCCTGAATTGATTCCAGATTGAGTGTACTTCAAAGGTCTATGCCATGTAAACCAGAAATCACCTTCAGAAGGATCTTTTCCGGCAGCTTGGGGGAACTGCAAGACATGATTTTTTCTGCTGCATGGTTTTCACTCTGAGTTTTCCTGCTGATTTTGTAGGAAGTACACAGTAGGTGGGTGATACCGTGAGTTGACAGGCCCCAAAGTGCACACATTTTCCAGAAATACCTATGTCTTCCATGAGGACAGGTGACACAAAAGAGGTGTGTTGTCAATTTGATCAGCTGTTGATAACTAGATATGACCAGTTATAAAATATTTGGACTAAACCTGCAAAGGTGGAGACACCAGAAAGGACTGTAATGTTGGTGCTTTGGAGGTAGGACTAAAAAACAAGCATTAAGGTGGGATGCCCCCTCTGGGAAATCCTGACCTCATTGAAGTGAATAGGAACTTTGGCCTTCTATCCACGAAGACCATTACACTCAGGCTGGATTTCTTGCCTTCTGGGATGCACAATGCTTTAAGGAGTGTTACTCAGGCAGTATACATGTCTCAGTGTTTCTCTTGATTTGGGTTGAGATCTTTTTGCTAGGAGAAATGATAATACTAAGCGCTTCTTTTCTCTGAGACTGAAAACATTTTGTAAAGTGCCTTTAGCTCATTTGAACTCTTTCTAGCTATGGCCTTATAGAGTTTTAAAGTCTAAACTAAAACTCTCCCTACTGTGGGATAAATAGAGCTGAATATCCTGATACCTTATCTTATGTGGGTTCCATTTCCCTTACTGGTGGTTTTCTTAGATTTTGCTGTCTCATATTTTGAAAAAGGAAATAAAATTTTAAAAACTGAAGAATGAAGCCTGGGTTAGAGAGGTTCAGTGAAGAGGAAAAAGTGTCTGCCTCATGACTACTTGGTGTCTTCTGTTTGTTATATATAGCAAAGGTTATATATGCTTCTCCCCATTTTCCTTTCCATGTCTTTTCAAAAATATGTTTTATTGACATTAAAGACTATTCCATCATGGAGTGTTGCACAAACAGGAAAGTTCTGTAGCACAAATAGCAAAGAAATACAGTCGGAGAAAGTGGGTCACAGTTGAGAGCACCATATTTCTACAGTTTAGCCAAGTCCTTAAGAAAAGAGGTTTAATTTAAACACAAGCTGAGTAAGGTTGACTCAGCTCTGTGTACTAACTAGTTAATTTGGTTAGTTATTTTTTTTTAATTTAAGCAAAATTTAGGTTTCCCAAAATGTCAGAAACCCAGCCTGGCAATCTCCACAGCACAGGTCCAGAGAGGGCTGCAGGGCTGCAGCCTCCCCTGCTGCCTTTGTTGATGCAGTAACCGCTTCACCCTGATCATGGAGTGGTCTCTGCAAGCATTGACTGGTAATTGTGATAGTTCTTTGCTAAAGCTATCCCTTCTTAAACCAGTCACTTTTTCAGTCAAGCCTTGATGCATTTTTGCTTTTGGGGATCCTTGCAGGTACAAGGCTGTGGCTGTCTTGGCTGGCTAGTCATCTTCCCTGGAGTGCTGGCTGTTCCATATAGTGTCATATTGCTCTAGCATTTGTGAGGTCCAAATGGAGCGAAACCATTGTGAACTGCTTGTTGCTCTGTGCATTCATATTTAGACAGTATTATTTACAATCTTTTTTTATCTACTCCCTTTCTGTCATATCTGATGCCCTTATAAGTGTTTTCTGTTGATTTCTGCAATTGCATAATTCGGTCAACAGGCCAGTACAAGGTTTTAAGTGCCCTGGTTACTCCCCATTTCCTCTGAGCTGTTTTGGATTCCCTGCTGTTTGTTTTCACAAAACATTCAGTGTAATTTCTGGCAAAGCAAATTATCTCAATAGAAAAGTTGCAGTGGCAGCATAGCTTTGAAGATTTCTCTCTATTTCTTTTGTCCAAGTTCCTTAAAAAACTGAGGAAGTTGATTATCACACTATTTTCGGTACTTAGCACTGCTCTGCGTTATGCCAACATGTGTGAGGGAGGGGAGCTTCATGCTGATGGTGCTCAGGCATGCATTTCCAAAGGCATCAGTTAGCAAATTAGCAGTCCTATATCTTGAGAAAGTTGGACAGGTTTTCCATATTTCCATATTTTCTGTATGTTGTTATGCTATTTTCCTGATATTTCCTGATATTTCCATGATATTTCCATCATAACAACATGACTACCTAGTGCTTTTAATCTAGAGAGCCTACTAGCGAATTAGCGCCAGTGGAATATCAAAATCTGTCATTTGGAGAAGTAAGGTGAGGGACAGAGTGATTAAGTGACTGGCTCCAAATACTGTTCAGGAGTAAATTTTAACATAGAGTTATGGGAACCGTGTTCTCAGCCTCCTCTCAAGACACCAGATTTCACTAAGGCTTTTGTGCTGCTAATTCGTTTTCTTCCCACTCATTAAAAAATGCATCATATTCAGTCATAATCTATGACTGAGACCTATAAAAAGCAAGAAAACTTACTGACAACTAAGAAAAATTATTATTTTCTTTATAGTTAGTTTCAATCCAAATTGAATTGTAGCTGCTTTAAAGACAGCCCTAGAAGAAAAATGGAAGATTAAACCTAGCTCCAGCAATGTTTCTATGAAAAGAGTACCCTTTTCTTCAGTGTTTCAGAGAACCAGATTCTTCACACAGGCACTTTTTTTTTTTTTTTTTTAATGTAGCTGTATAAAGGAGGGAATTAGCATCATTTCTGTTCTGTCTTTAACAGTGCTTCAATTTGGTTTTTTAGTTTCTTGTGAGGACCATCAGGACATATGAGTGGAAAACCCATGTGTAATATGACTTTTAAAATAAACTGCCTGAAAATGATGAGTTAATAAATATTTTTGAATGGAGCAAAGTGCATTTGCTTGCCCTTTAAATCCACTTTAAAAATTGGCACCAGTTCTCATCTTTGTTTGGTTTTCTCATTCTGTCATGTTAAGAAGTAGCCTGTTTCTCTAGTATCTGTCAAGCTCCCCCTTGTACACACTGCAGCTTGTCCCACTGGAGTTCTTTGGGCATATTGTATTTAAATGCCTCTTGTTCACCAGGCTAATGCAAGGAATAATTAGGAGTAATTATGATGAAATCTATCAAATTACTAAAACCTAAGAGGAGTCGTTCTTTAAAAAAATGGTATTCACAACTGATTTATTTCTTGACTGGGCATCACACAGTCCAGAGGAGGAGACCCTTGGACCCTTTTATGACAAGGTAACACTAGTTGATCAAGGGGAGAGAGCTGGTGTAATCTTTTTACACTTCAGCAAGGCTTTTGATGCTGTCTCTCACAGAATGTCCAGAACACAGCTGGGTACACACATCATGTGGTGGGTGAGCAAGTGGCTCCTGGGTCAGGCACAAGGGGTTACAGAGGAGGGGGTGATATCAGCCTGGTGACCTGTCACTGGTAGGGTTCCACAGGGCTCCATTCTCGGCCCTGTACTCTTCTTCATAAATTACTTGGATGCAAGACTGGAAGGGATACTAAGCAAGTTCAGAGATGATACAAAACCAGCAGCAGTTGATGCCCTTGAAAGCAGGGAGGCCCTGCAGAGGGGCCTTGACAACTCAGGGGTCTGGGCAATCACCAACAATGTGAAGTTCAACAAGAGAAAATGCCAGATTCTGCACCAAGGATGGGGCAACCCTGGGTGTATGGACAGACTGGGAAATGAGATGCTGGAAAGCAGAGCCATGGAAAGGGACCTTGGGGATCCTGGCTGTTGGAAAGCTGAACACGAGTCAGCAGTGCCCTGGCAGCCAGGAGGGCCAAGCCTGTCCTGGGGTGCATCAGGCACAGCATCACCAGCCAGGCAAGGGAGGGGATTGTCCTGCTCTGCTCTGAGCTGGGGCAGCCTCACCTCCAGTNCCCTGACAGAGTCAGAGCTGTTGGTCATGACATGCTGTTGGTCAGGGTGTTGGAAGCAGTGCAAAAGTGAGTCCTCCTGGAGTGGGAGAAGTGGTTCTGGTGGAGTAGAGATGATCCTGTAGAAAAGGGTCCAGTGGTGGTGAGAAGGGGTCCAGTCTTCCTCCAGGAATCAGGTGAAGCTGGATACTTTCTGGGTTCCTGTGTCTCAGTTTTATCCAGGTAGGAATGGTTGGCTCCCCCACTGGGTGGAGCATCTCACAATAGGATAATGTAATGTGGATAGTCTATTTTGGGGATGAGTTAATGGTCCATTAGCAGAAAATATCCCCCTGGAGGGAGGACCAGTGGTGACAGAGATAAGAAACAATGCCCTACTGAGTTTTGACAGTTGGCCCATTATCAGAAGGCATCCACCCCCCTCCTCCCAGAGTAAAGAACAATTCTCCGTCTGCTTTCAGCAGATGAAATAGAATACACATTTTTGGTTCCATAACCAAAAACATGACCAGTGACAGGACCCAAGGGAATGGCCTGAAGCTCTGGGAGGGGAGGTTTAGGTTGGATATTAGGAAATATTTTTCTCCCAGAGAGTGATTGAATACTGGAACGGGCTCCCCAGGGTAGTGTTCACAGCACCAGGCTGAGAGTTCAGGAAAGTGTTTGGACAACTGCCTTCCCAGGCAGAGGGGTGATTTTTTGTGTGTCCCGTGCTGAGCCAGGAGTTTACCATGATGAACCTTATGGGTCCCTTCCAACTCAGGATATTTTATGATTCTATGAAATCATCTAGTCATGCTGCAGAGCAGAGAAAGAAAGGAGAAGACATGCAGGAGAAGCTAATGGGCATTCTTTTTCCTTGAAAGGATGCCATACATCTCATGATGGTCTGTCTGAATATGTGACTCAAGGAAACAGGTGTATTTTCACCTTTCAGTGCCACGCCTTATGTCCAACCTGTACCCATCTTCCAAGGTTTGGAAGATGCTTTTTCCTAACCATTCAGCCCATACAAGAGCCAGTCCTACTAGTGGTCAGGCCTAGAGGGCATTCAAAGTTTGTTGTTTTTTGCAGCAGAATGCCAGGACTGGCAGGCAGTGTGTAGTGCAGGCTGAGGATATACTTGAAGGGAAACTAGGCACTAATGAGACACAAATGTTTTCATTTAATGCAAGAATGAGGTGATACAGTGGAAGACAGTGTTTTACTGCAAGGGCAAAGCACTAGCAATGAGTTTCTAAAACTGTTGAGTCAACCCAGCATGTCTCTTTGACCTATGACAGTTGGATTTCTCTAGAACTCAGCCCAATACCAGTTTGCATACACAAGATGTTGACACCCGCAGTGACTTCCAGGATTCTGCTAACAGGATTTTTTTACACCCATTCCTCTTACAGCAGAAAACAAAGCAGAATTTTTCAGCTGTACAACTTCTTTTCTCTAATTTTTTCTAATCATGTACATCTAGTCTCAGTTGCTGTAAATCCTCTTGTGCCTTTCAGCTACCTTGTAAGCAATAGTTTTTTAGCTGCGCTATCCCTGTGTTACTTTGTGTTTTTCAGAAATATTCTGATTTAATAGCTATTCTTACATGGGCAGGGGAAGGAGAACCTTGAGTGCTGTGAAGTCACTCAAATGCAATTATCAACTGAAAGAGGATGTAAAGATTGGAAAGTTGCTAATCTGAATAAAAAAAAGGTATATGCAAAACTCTATTGTCTTCCTACATGCTACTCTTCTCCCTTACTGGTGATTTCCTCAAAAGTCACATTTCTAGAAAAATAGAATATTTTCAGATGTCCCAAATTACACCAGGAAGAGGAAGCCAAATAATTAACCAAAATATTGAACTTTTCTCAGGGAAGTGGGATGTAGTGTGTCTAAGAGGCAGCAGAGCTGTTCCCAGTCTTCTCAGAAAGAGGTATAATTTTGTCATGACAGGGCTGCTTGGAGCACTGTCAATCCCAGCCAGTTTAGAGAAACAGATTCCCCAAATGTTGTACGTTCAATCATACTTTGGAGTGGAAATCTGCTGCAGCTTAGATTATTGTGGAAGTATGTGTTATGGCAATTCAGTGTTTTTACTACACTAAATTTTAAACAGGCTGAAGCTGTCTCTATTAGTAACTCTGCAGAATCTAGATGATAGTGCTGGTGCCAAGGTTTTTACTATGCTTCGGGAGCTCAGAGCTTTTTGCCAGAATATTGCAAACCCACAGATCAATTAATTAGCAACTAAAAGCTGAAAAAATGCTTAAAATTGCAAATGTGTCACAGATCCTAAAAAAGTGTTTCAAGTAAAGGCACAGATATTAATTCCTGTGAGCTGCATGCGATAGACTGAAGTGTAAGATAAGTGGGAATACATCCTACATACCAGGAGCATGCCACAGTGCACTCTGATAAACCTAGTGTGAAAACGTACAGTTGTCGTTGCAAATTCACATACGGGTGTGTATAAGAGAATCAGCTCAGAGCACTAAACCAAGCCAGTTTGGAGACTTCCTCTGGGAAGAGGCTGCAGTGCACACACTGCCAGATTGGCAGGCTGTGATGTGCTGCCGAGGCAGGCAGAAGGATGGCTTGGTTTGGGGAAGGAGCCGGGGGCCCCGGCGGCTGGGCGTCCCATGCTGGGCTCTGCCTGAGGTCCCGCTGAAGCGCAGCGTGCCGAGTCTCGTAGTCCTGTGTAAACAGATGTCCGTGGGATCATCCACAAAAATGTAATTACGCACAATAGTGCAAATGTTTAATTAATCAGGTCTCATGTCCTTATTATCCCCTCACTGGCTTTCACTAATAATGACCCAGAGGAAAATTCTGTGCCTTATGTGAATTATATTTTATTTACAAGGGTTTCACTTCTTAGATGATTTTTCTCTTTCATTCCTGGTTAGCACTACCAACAAGAAAATATAATTCTGATGTCCTTTACATGTAAAACTTGTGACTGGCCTAAAATGCAAAATTAGGGAAGGCTTTGTGTTAGCTCACATGGTTCCTTCAGCTGAATAAATTAGAATAACTTAGCACTTAATGCATCTCTTGCCTCGTGTTCAAAGGATGCATAAATATTTGGCAGTAATCCTGTGACTAAAGTTGAGAGGAAAAGAAAAGAGGTCTTGAGGAAGAAGCTGCTCTGTTTGAGCAGAGCAATTCCTTCCAAGCTGGTTTTTAATCTATATGAAACGTTAAATTGCAGAAGGGTGACTGGAGCCAAGAATGGAGTTCCAGCCTCCTTCCCTGAAGATGCTTTTGCCACCCCCAAAAGGCAGCCACTGGAAAGGAAGTGTTAAAAAGGATATTGTTTGCATTAAGGGGCTGAATTTTCCACTGGGTAATTATCAGTGAAACCTAGTCAAGGGCAAATGAGGATGGCAGGCCTGATTAATTAATATGCTACGGTGCTAAGAGCAAGATTTATGCTATTGGTTTTACAAGAGTCATTGATATTAATACTGCTAGTAAAAATTTTGTACTGCTGCTTACTGTTTCCCTTTTTCACTGCAAATATGATGTTGTAACTACAAATTACTGTTGTGGAATGTAACATTGTAGCTTTACTCTCTAAATGTTACTCCAGCTCTACAGAAGCACTCTTGCAGAGCTACTTTTAGAGAACAGTTGCATTATTTCCATTGTAATCCACATTTTTGGAGGCTTTTAACCCTGATCAAAAAAAAAAATTACGTTGGGTTTAAATCAACTTTTCAAAGACTTCTGTCCAATATATATGTTCCTACTCACGTAAATGTGAGTGCACTCCTATTTATACTCCAATTTCATATGGAGTTTTCTGAAAAATGGAAACAAAATTAGCTGTGTATGCAAATAGGTATTCAAGCCTGAAAAAGACAAGTGTCATTACAAAGCATGGAGTAGAACAAAATAACATTTTGGGGATAACAAGGGCTACTGTAAAGACACTCATTCCTTTAAGAAAAAAAAAAAAAGGCTAATGTGAAGCTGTTAAGTATTTTCATCACTTTCAGGCTTATATACAGCACATTCAGTTGTATCTATTTCATAATATGTTAGTAGCTTAGGAGCTGAATGCCATTGCACTATAAACACTGTTTCAGAAATGTGTTTATAGGCAGTTCTGCTTTTGTTCATGAATATGCCATGGGAAGTATGGCAGTAAATTCTGAAGTGTGGGGCATGGATTGTGTCTTGGGGTGGAAGGAGGGGATTGTCTGTTGCAAATGAGCTTGCATGAGCATGAGTGGCAACCAACATCAGGTCAGTGTCAGGTTATTTCCTGATAATTCACTTATGTGTTTACTTTTCCCTTTACAGTAACCTGGAAAATTTTGTTGGAGTTATGCCTCTTCCTCTGGGGTTATTTTTTTCCTTTCTTGACAAGAAACTCTCATGAGTCATGAGTCAAGGCTCAGTAAAGCCTTAGACTCTGCAGCAACTTTCCAAGGTCTCAGGACTGAGGCAAGCTTGTCAGGCTTTGTGGGGGGGTCTTTTTGGTCTGCCTGGAGCTTTGGTTTAGTTAATTGAGCAGTAACAATTCTTTCAATGATCAGGTGACTTATTTGTTTTACTTTTGTTTATCTCTGTATACTCACAGAATATCTTTAAATTTATATTTTATAGTATAAAAGTATCTCCATGGTACCTCTTGTCATCAGATGCTCACAGCTGCACACATAATTTGTGGTGCAGCCTCACCAGTACCAAGTGCAGGGGACAGTCCATGCCTTGACCTGCTGGCCACACTATTGCTAATAAAAACCAGGATGCCACTGGCCTTCTTGTCCACCTGGATGCAAGCTGGCCATTGCTGACCAGCACCTCCATGTCCTTTTCTGTCAGACGGCTTTCCAGCCACTCTGCCCCAGCCTGTGGCACTGCCTGGAGTTGTTGTGACCCAAGGACAGGACCCGCTCTGGGCCTCGTTGAACCTCACACTACTGGCCTCAGTCCCCTGATCCAACCTGTCCAGATCCTTCTGCAGAGCCTTCTTACCCTCTGGCAGATCAGCACACGCACCCAACTTCATGTCAACTGCCAGCTGACTGAGGGGGAACTTGATACCCTTGTCCAAATCATCAATAAAAAAATTAAACAGGACTTACTCCAGTACAGAGCCATTATATTATGTATTTCAAAATACTGAACAGGCTAAACTCAGTAAATAGTAAACTCAGAGAAGTGTTTCCCTTGATTTAAAATGAAAAAGTTTATGAGGATCTCAGAAAAAATTGAATCTTCAAGTAAGCTCAGCAGCTGTAAGCACATGCCTGATGGTGGAGCATCACACAGTAGAGTGGTTCTGAAGTTATTGGTACCTAATATCTTCACTGGCACCTGCATCCTCCTGACTCCACACTATCCTTCAGAGCTCTGTGTTGAGCAAAGACTCAGTGATGCCACTGGCAGGGTAACCTGTGGTCTTCCCAAACTCTCTCCTAGGATCATGCCTTCATTTGTTATGTGAGCCACATGTTCTCACTTGTCAACACCTATGGGTACAGGATGCCTGGTGCTAAACCAAAAAATCACTCTGGGAGGGAAACTAGCCTGAAACCCAGCTTGGCAATGATGCTAGCACACCAGAACTGTCTTGCAGTGATGACAGCTGTTTTTTGTGGCAGAAGAAATGAGGTGCATCAAAACATCTGGTGAGTGCAGGCCCCTCCTAATGATAGTGGACCTGTGATGATTGATTACCCGCAATGTGTGTAGGAGGAATGCCTTTGTCATTTCCACTTGTGAAACACAAAAGAAATTTCAACAAAACGGTGACCTTGCCTGCCTGTAAATTAATGCAATTATTTTCATGCAGCAGGACATAATTTTCCAGTTTGTATGAGTATGGCATTCCTTCCTGAAGTCTTGCATATGTCAGTTTACCATCAGTGGATAGAAGTGTGATTGCTGAGTTTACCATCAGTGGATAGAAGTGTGATTGCTGAGTTCAAGTATTTGGAAGACCTCGGTGCATTGTAATTCTTCTTGTGATAGGCTTAATTCCTTGAAAAGGTTTTGTACAAATTAAACTTCTCTCTCCTGCAGAGCAGTTAATTCAGGTGTATTGCCATCAAACACTAGGGAATTCCAGACCACTGAGTCATTCACAGGTGTGGGTTTATTACAAGTGTTAGGGTGTCTCTTTATCCACTCTGTTTATGGTAGGCACTAAATATGCTACAAACTAAGAACCTTGCTAACAAGTTGCTAAGTAATGTTAAACTAGCTGACACTTCTTTGACTTGGAAATTGTTTTTTGGTTTTATATGGCACATTAATATGGATTCAAGGGTCACACAGAATCACAGAATTTCT
>VWYO01025705.1:0-12410 GCA_013400275.1 Rhadina sibilatrix
GGCCACACTCTGCTCACACACTGCTCTGCTGCCAGGGATGCCACTCTTCCTCCACTGCTGCTCCTGCCTGTGGCAATGCACCCCTCACCTTAACAGGTGTTCCCAAATAAGGAAAGAGTTTGAGTTTCACCCTTGAATTTATAAGGCAAGGAACCAGAAACTTCGATGCTCGTCTCAGCATAATTGCCCCAGTGCCAGCACAAAGGCACTGCTTGGAGAGTTTAAGCTTTACCTCAAGAGCTGTAGCTGTTTTCTATGAGGCAGCTTGCCAAAAACCCCTCCTAGATCCTTACATATTTGAAGGAGAGCACTGTAGACCCTCAGGGCATTTTCGAGGTGTGGTAGCAGGTATTAGGATCCTCCCTGCACTGTACATGGCTTTCACTCTTTTGTTTTGTACCGTTTGTTATTGTAATCTTTATTAAAACCTTTTGCCTTTCGAGCACCTCTTATCAGCCATCTCACTATTTTCATAAGCCATTTCTGAGAGGCTGCTGCCATCCCTCAGGTGTGATGGACCTTCATGGGGCTAAAAACACTCTGGTCCCACACAAAAGCACATCACCTGCCCTCGATCCCTGCTGGCAGCACTGTCCCAGCCAGCCTGGTTCCAGCAGGGCTAGGCTAGAGGCACTGGCACCTGCACTGCTGGCACAGATGTGCCAATGAGAGGGACAGGGCTGCTCTTCTCCCCTGGGGAGGTGGCATGAGCAGCTAGAGCAGGGCAGGGTGCAGCTCACACAGCCAGGTTCAGAAGAGGCACTTCCACCCTTGAGCAGAGTTGTGCAGTGCTCAAGGCAGGAAGAGCTCAGGTTCTTACAGTCAGATGTGGACCAGAAGGAGCAAGAATCCCCTCCAGAGCTGACTAAGGCAGCCTGTGCTTTGAATCTCTACCAACCTGCTGTCAGCTGTTTCTGAAAGCACCAAGAAGTATCAGGCAGAATTAGTTCATGCATAACAAGTCCAAGAAAACCATAAGCTTCTTATGGATCACTCTAAGAGAGACAGCATTGCTGCGTGCATCCTGTGATACCACTTAGGCCTCTGCATCTAAATAATCGTAGAAAGGATTTCCTTAGAATGGCCTGGTTCTCACCACAAACCTTTGGGGTGTGTTCTCCCTTCCTGGCACAAATAAAGATACAGGATTTTGAGTGGATTGCCTAATAATTCTGTCACGAGCTGATCTCCTTTCTCCCTCCTCCCCACCTCACCGTATTACTGATGGGAACAAGGGAGTTGTTATCAATCAAGGCAAGCTACATTGTGATCTCTGCAACTGAAATCCATTTCAGATTGGAGGATAAAATGTGATTATATTTACACTTCCTTGACACAATTCAGGCAGCAAAATAACAGCCTTCTACAGACATTTTTCTTCTTCATATTTAGATTTGTCAGTATTGTGGAGCTGTGTGAGAAGGGAGGGAATTATTGTAGCAGCTGGGATTCAGTGATATGTTTTAGTTGCCTCACAAATGAAGATGTTCAGTTCATTGTGTTGTCTTCCCATCTTTTTCATCTCCAGGTTCCTTGAATACTGTCCAGAGCATCCTCTGGATTGATGAAATTGCATTTCAATCAATACAGTTCTATATAAATCTATTGTTGGTTTTGACATATCCCATAAATTATTTCTACTTATAACCTTAATTGTTCTGTATTCATCACAGGAGATGGAATTTCGAACTCATGCAGCTGTCAACAAATTAAATTTACAATTAATGAAGAAAGTAGGAGATTAGGCACCTCTTACTTCCCAAACTGCATTTGAAAAGGATTTAATCAAGCTGTATATGGTCAAACTACGTTTGGAACTTTTGATATTAGAGGTGTCAGCTCCAAAAAATCCCAGAAATGCAAAAACCAGTTTGACCCACATAACCTGGCTCATCCTAAGGTTGATCTTGATGTGCTGGTTGGAACAAACACTATTCCTGGTAATAAAAGTCTCATTTCCAGCAGACAACCATATGTTCTCTTCCCCTTCCAACACCAGCAATGATATTGAGCCCATCCACCCTACCCAGAGCACAAGGAAACCTCCCTTTACAGGAGTGCCTGGCACTGTGTGACCCAGGCACCATCAGGCACAGCTTTGCCCTGGAGTGAAAACAATTCTACTCTCAGAATTTTACATTTTTTTAGGAATTGTATTGCAAATTCAAATGTATTTCCTGGATCCCTATGAAGTATTTCATGGAAGGGCCATTCTCTGTCATCTCTCCAGATTGACTGAGACAGTTTTCAAATCAGTAGCCAACCTGAGAATGTTCAGTATTCTCCTCACAGCCACGTGCTCTGTAGCAGGAGAGCTGTGAAAGGTGAGTTAACCAAAAGCATCAATAGCAATTTTTAAGGAACAATCATGTAGAATTACTGTTCAAACTTGATAATATACCATAATACACAGAGCTCATCTGCAGGATAGCACACTGAAACTGGAAAGAATGAAAGCCCTTTCTCACTTTTTACAACTGGAATTCAAGACCTCTTCATTGGCCAATTTTCCAATACCTGCAATTTTTATTTTCTTTTATTCAGTGCCTCATTCTTCCTCATCTTCAGCAGACTGCCTTAGGCAAAGCTGTGCTTCTCTCCATTTCAGCTTTTTCTCTTTTACCTGCACAACTTAAACAGTAAATTGGAAATTACAGAGTGTAATTAGGAACATAGCCTTGCCCTGCCATTTAGTACAGGCACAGAAAACTGAGGAGGAAACATAGATAAAGTCAGGATCTGAATTCTAATGTAGTCACTGCTCATGGGCCCAGATGAGCAAGGCCCTCCCTAAAGGCTGACATACAAGAGTCAGGATCTTGAATCTGTGGATGAACCTGTGTGGGCAGGGAGGTTGGAATGACCCACTGTGGTCCCTTCCAGTCTTACCCATTCTGTGATTATCTGCTAATGGAAATTTATCATGGCAGCTATTAGAAATTAACTACTGATAATTAGAATTACCAATTCCTCACTGTATTTCTCCAGTAACAAATGAGATGCAGTGCTGCTAAGCCTCCTCAAGCAGCTCAGCTGTAACACGATCCAAGTGTGTCTATGGGTGTGTTACCTTGCTTTCAAAAAGGGCTCCATGGCTAATAATTAGACTGGAAACTAGTTGGACATGGGCTTTAGGAAACACACCAGCAGCTCTAGGAACCTGTCCTTATACAGTACCAAAGCCAGCTCAATGGAGCAAATAACTGTTCCTTGCTTTTGGGAAGAGATGGGGTTCTGGTGCAAGAAGAAGCAAGGTGTAATAAAGCAGGGACTACAGAAGGGAATACTGAGGGTGAGGAGCTGGGAGTCACTAAACAAGCAGATGGTTAAAGAGGAAGGCTAACTCAAAGTTATATAAAACATTAGAAAGGAGGTGAACTGGAGGCTGAATCCTGGAGGAAATGAAATGTTAAGCACTGTGTGTATGCATGTTCAGCTTGTGAGAGAAACTGCTCCGCTGCATTCTTTCTCCCTTTCTTCCTTTTACATCCACAGAAAGGCCCCCACACTCTTCTGCAAGTTTCCATGGCATACATGGAAAAGTGTCACAGGCTTTGGTAAATGCACAAGGGAAAAAATGCCAGGACAAGGTTTTCGGGAGAAGTGAAGAGTAGCTGGAAAAAATGTCAAAGCTCCTTGCCTTGAGAAGGTGAGCTGGGAGCTCAGCTCTGTGCCTGTGAGCGCTTTGTAGATGGATCAGCTTGAGCCAAGGAATCCTCCTGATGGCCTCTGGAGGGACGTCTTGGGTTGCAATATGTAACCAAACGTGCGTGTTCTATTCCCATCTGTTGAAACCAGCTGGGGAGGTGGTTTTTTCTTTATCTCTTCCATGACCCATCCCTCATAACTCCAGGGGAAAGGAGGCAGGTGCCTTCTGTCCATGGGCAGCTGTTAAACCAGCTGGGGCAGTGTTCTTATCCCTGCCAGGACCCATCCTCCCCCCAGGGGTATCTGCTGTCCATGGGCAGCTGTTAAACCAGCTGGGGCAGTGTTCTTATCCCTGCCAGGACCCATCCTCCCTCCAGGGNGGACCCTTCTACAGGATCATCTGTCGCTCCAGGAGGATTTATTTTGGACTGCTCACAACACCCTGACCAACAAGGTGTTGTGTTCTGACTCTGTCAGTGTTTCTAGGATGTTTTTGTTTCCTTGTTTTTTGGGTGTTTTTTTTTTTTGTTTGTTTGTTTGTTTTTTGGTGGGGTTGGTTTTTTTTGTACTACTACATTTGTATTTTTAATATTCCTACTAAAGAACTGTTACTCCTATTCATATATCTTTGCTTGAAAGCCCCTTAATTGCAAAATTATAATAATTTGGAGGGAGGGAGTTTGCATTCTCCATTCCAAGGGAAGCTCCAGCTTTTCCCTGGCAGACACCTGTCTTTCCAAACCAAGAAAAGGGAGGGCGAAGCTCCTTCAGCTCCTCCACTGCATCCTCCCTCTCTCCTCAGGGCAGCTGAGCAGCAGCAGGGCTGCGTGGACCCTTTGGGGAAGCTCCCATTTGCTATCTGTCCCACAGAGCCAGGGCTGCACTGCCTCCCCTCACCCCTCCTTCCCATCACCTGCTCCCCAGCCCCAGCTGGTAACCCATCCTCTAACTTTACCAAGCCATCAACAAGAGGAAAGATGTCCTTTCTGATGCCAGTCTTGGAAGGGAGTGTGTTTTGGAAGAGCAGTAACTTTGCTAATGAAACGCTTTGCATGCCAGAGCATGCTCCCTCCATGCCTTACCACCATATGGTTAAATTTTCCCCTCCATCAGATTTAATAAATAGTGTTTACAAATTCTTAGGCATGCCTCCCTTGTAAAATCCACTAAACCCACAACAAATATACTTATCGTGGCATTAATTTGGTTAGAGATTTTCTCAGAGTATTGACAGCCATATCTAATTTCTAAGGATTTATTTTTATTTCAAAATATATTAGATACATTTTTTCTTTGCCCACTACAATTCCTTTATAATTGTGTTTCCTCTGAAGGCAGGGGGCAGCGACTTTACAACCATCCACTGTCAGACTATATTCCCTCTAAAATATCCTTCAATAATTAATATTTTATATTTATTCACAAGTAAGAACTTAAACTTTCCTACTCACATCTACAAAGCCCTGAGTTCATTCGTGCTACTACTGAACACTGACATTTCATGGTTCAAACACCACTCCCTGCTGGGAGATTATCTGCTACCATGGACTAGATATTAATATCTGCAGCCTGTGAAGAAGCTTTAATAATCTTAAATATAAATTTTAATATAAATTCCCTCATTCATACTTGGTCCTTCTTAAAAATGAAACCAAGCAGACAGCCAAAAAGCAGACACTTCATTTTATATTCAGCACCAATTTTTGATACATTTCCTTTCTTGGTCAATCAATTGGCTTCTGTTAATAACAAAATACCTGGACTAGAACTGAGTGTCCTGCTGGCAGATTTGGATGCCCACATTTCTCTTGAAATATGAATGTTACCTACCAAATATGTACAATACTCCCTTCCACCCAACAGTTTTAGAATATTAGTATGGATTCATTGTGGCAAATGAATGTTGTCATGGCTCGGATTTAACCCACTGCAAGTACCAGCATCTTTCCATCTTTCTGTGCTCCCTGCCCACTTAGAGCCATGGATCATCCTCACTTCTTCTTGTACAGAGAAATACTGCTTTTATGTAGTTTCTGCTACGCTTCAGGAATTTTGCCAATAAACTGACTTTCTGGAATTGTTTTAAGAACGCATTTGTTTGTTTTCAAATCATTTACCTGGTGTCTTGGGTTATGGAACCAGAAACGTGTATTCTATTTCATCTGCTGAAAGCAGTTGGAGAGATGTTCTTCTTTATCTCTTGTAACTCTGGGAGGAGGGNGTGGTTTTGTTTTCCTACTACATTTGTATTGTTAATATTCCTAGTAAAGAACTGTTATTCCTGTTCCCAAATCTTTGCCTGGAAGCCCTTGATTGCAAAATTATAATTTGGCGGGGGTGAGGGGTTTACATTCTCCATTCTAAGGGAAACTCCAGCTTTCCCTGTCAGACACCTGTCTTTCCAAACCAAGATACCTGGCTAAATGAAAAGGATCCAGCTCTGTGTTTTCTCCCAGGCTGGTTGGGTCCCAGTGGTTGTTTGCTGCTGTATGTCTGAAGGGGATGAAGAAGACAGGGGATAGGGTAAAACTGCAGTGAGCCCTGCTTCCAGATCTGTGTGATCTATGCCTGTGGTTCATATGCCTGAACCTCTCCTCAGCTGGGGAGAGGGAGGTTCTCTCCTCCAACAACCCCCACGTGGAGGTCAACTCACCCTGGTTTCAGCCAAAGGAGAGCTCTGCACTCTCAGGGCACCTGGTACACCCACTTCAGAAGAGGAATTGCAACCTAACAGCTCCCATTGTTCCCTGTGGGCTTCAAAGGGGATTGGAACAGTGAGTCCACATGGAGATGACAATGTAGTAATTTTGGGCTGATTTGGGTTCTTTTCCCAGTCTTTTTCTTTTTCTTTTTCTTTTTCTTTTTCTTTTTCTTTTTCTTTTTCACTTTAGAATTAACACAGATCATCTTTGTGTCTGGTTTATATGCACTTGAACTGTCTGCTGCCACCCAGCACAGAATTTCCAAAACTGATGCCAACTGGAGAGCCCATCAGAAAGGCACCTGGACAGTTCGACTCTTCTAAAAGGTGTCTCTATCACAGATTAACATCTTAAAGGAAGTTTCTTTTTTATACATCAATTTACCTGATACGAAGTGAGGATAAATAGGATGTCTGATGTAAACATCTTCCAGGGGCTGTAACAGTAGAAACATAATGGGCACAGGTAGCAGAATGAGATCTGGAATCAGTGATTTCAAATGACTGATCAGAAGCTGTTGCTCAGACAGTAGATGAGAAGGAATGAGATCTCCTAAAGTATGAAAGATATTGCCTGATACAGGGAAGAGAGTCACATGAAGAATAACCCTTTAAATAGCACCACCATAATCAAAAATATGTTTGTGAAAGAACAGGACAAGAGTGCTGGGGTCAATTGATACAGACCACTTTTGGTGACTGGGCTATTTGCCTCTGTAACCCTGAGTCATGTTAAGGTCAGGAAATAAAATTCACAGTCTGAGCATGCTCTGGTTGTATCACACCTTGATCACACACAGGGGAAACTGCTCCAGAAAGGAAGCACAATTCTGTTTTATGCTATGATAACTGTAACCAGCACATTTCATAACTTCCCCTGTGCTTCAGCAACAGAACTGGCTCCTCCAGGTGAAAGCAGGACAACAATTATTTTTAGTGGCTAAAAAATATATATCTGATGTCTTCCCATCTATCTCAGAGTTAGTGGCCACCAGGGCTACAACTTCTCCTTCCTTGGAATATCTTTAGCATAAGGCAGTTTCATTATGACAGAAAGACACTCACCAGCAAAGCTTAAAATAGCACTTCATTTTATCATTGAGCCAACAAAATCAAGATGACAGATAGCCAAGCTCAGTTGAAAATGATGCTGCTATTTCATACCCACCACACAACACTGCTACAATAGCAATAACGTGGATAACATTATGGATTATCAATTCTGGAACAGCATAACTGGCTTCTCTGCTAATCAGCCACTAAATTATTCTCAGCTAGTCCCTAAACTAAACAATTAAACAGCCAGCCCCATAGAGATGGCTTCAGAAGTGGTTTTATGAGATCTTAAGGGCCTGATGTGCAGCTTTCTGGAGAACCAAGGGTTTCTGCTTGGCTTTGGTGAAGACTGGGCAGGTTCCTGGAAAGGTGAAGCTTCCCCATGGCCAGGTGAGCAAGGCAGACACCCCTCACTGCCCCAGGGGGGAAGGGAAGGGAAGGGAAGGGAAGGCCCAACTGCTGGGTGTCACCCTTTGTGGCCATGTGTGTTTTAGGCTGGGCTGAGAGCTGCAGAGGCTGAAGATGTGTGCTTAGCACTTAACTTCATGACCTCGACTGCCTGACTAAGCACCATCCATAGCTGTAAAAGTGAGTGCAAAACACAGCCTGGATCACCCCCTTGGAGAGCTTTATGCATGATGGGTGTCTGAAAGCTGCTCCTAAACCACTGCAGGACCCAGGGAAAGCCATGCTAGTGGCAGCCAGAGTAATTCCCTGCACCTGAAAGTATCCAAGGGCACCTCATACTGACCTGAAATGCACTGCTCTCCAAAACAATGAACACAGTCAAATAAGAAGACAAATGCAAGTATACTGAGGTGTATAAATCTCCTCTGGAAGATGCAGCATAGTGACCTTTTACTGAACCACTGTGGATTAGCTCTTCTATATTACTGAGATGTCTTGAATGAATCCCTTTTTGGAAGATCATTGCACATAAAACAAATAAAATGGTGATATTTAGCTCTTGGAATATTGCTTCACCTTTTCCAAAATTATTCTGTGCACATCTATGTGTACCAGACTGTATTGAAAAGATACGAATTGATCTCACCTTATCCCTTTTTTGCTGCTGCCAAGGTATTTTTAATCACTTGTCTAGTGTTACTAATGTTTGCATTTTCTCTTACAAGGCCCATTTAAAGAAAGGCTTCCCTGTGCTCCATGTGTGTATGGGTCCATTCCCTCCTCAGCTCTCCCCAGGTCACCCTCACCCTGCACAGGCACCTCCACAGATCAGTCACTGCTTCTGTGGTCAGCAGCTCCTGGACTTATTTGGGCTCCTGGGGGCTCTTCTGGGGTCACAGGTTTGGCTTTCAGGCTATGCTCACCTCTCTGCACCCACCTCTGCCATGTCCTACACTTAATGCTGCCCTTCTCTCTTCCTTTTCAATCAGGCAGGACTTGCAAAATGCATCTCAGGAGTTCTGAAGGGTTCACTGCCCTGCTGGTCAGTGTGGGCAATGCCTGAGAGAAAGGGATATTGCACACCCAGTTGTCCTAGGTTACAATGTAAGATGTGCCCAAAGTCTGTATTCTATCACCATCTTCAGGAGCTGTTGAAACCAGGTGGGGCAGTGTTTCCCTTGCCCCTCCCTCTGGGCTATCTCCTGTTAATGGGCCATCAATGCCTTGCTGCAGCACTCACAGGTAACTCCCTCTGGGAGCTATCTCTGATAAATGGGCCATCAAGGACCCACTGCTTGACTGGTGGAATGATATCAGCCTGTTGTGAGATGCTCTGCCCAGGGGGAGGAGCCAAGCATTCCCATCTGGATATAATCTGGGATTTGGGACAGCACAGCAGCCTTTACCCACTGGGTTCCTGGAGGACAAGAGCTACCAGACCTTTCTATGGGATCACTGCTTCAACAAGACCATCTGGACTGCTACCACCACCCTTACCAACAGGGTGTCAGGCTGTATTATTGCATTTATTTTATTTTACCTTTTTTTTTCTCTTTTCTCCTATTAAATTGTATTTCTGACTTGGAGTCTCACTGGTTTTGCTTTCAAACCAGCACACCAATTTAGCAACTGGGAAACTGGAGCACAAGAGACAGACCTGACTGGGCCTAACAGGGAGATGAAAGGTGAACTCAGATTTGAATCCCACCTGAGACTCCACAGCCACAGGAATGTCCTTTTGCCTTACTACACTTCTTTTAACCTGAATGCCAACATCTTTACCTTTGCTCTTTTGTTTCCTTGTAGACAACAGCTGGAATTACTTTATGGCATTCAATATACTTTGGAATAAAAAATAACAAATAATTAATATATTTTCTGCACCTCGTGCTTCAATTCCACAGGAGTTCCTAGTGTCACAGTGATCACATCAAATGTCACCAGGCATTGTTGGTAAATACTTTAAAAGCAAATTGTTACTTCACTAAATCTTTATGCTCTTGATAGAGAAAAGTTTTCCTTTCAAAAAAAAGCCACCCTGACTCAGTGTCTGAGTGCTCATGAACCTGTGGAGTGGAAAGTTCTCTGGATTGCTCTTGAGTACCGGGATTTTTTTTACCCACTTATATTTTGGCACCTTTCATTTCAACCTCTTTCTGAGGCTGATCATCCCTGTGGTGCCTAAATGAGAGATGACAGAGAACCCATAGGGAAAATGAGGCTGATGAAATGCAAAGCAGCGTTATTTATGCTGAGTCTGTGTGCAAAGTGCATTCCAAACCTCCTTAATTTTCCAGTAATAACCAGTGTTGGGGGGATGGGGCAAGGGAATATTTGCATTTGATATTTCTGAATAGCTCATCTTTCTCCCTTGGCTCAGTGAAGCACAGTCATTTTTTTTTTTCCATTTGACTTGAAGAGCTGAGGGATACCTGAAACCCTGCATTTTTGGGGTTCACAGATGGGAGGGGGAAATGGGCTGGAGAGGGGGGGCTGAGGCCACCTCTCCTCAGCCTACAGGAGATCAATGTCAGCTGCTCAGGTTTGGAGGTGCATTGCTGTGGCTGCTGTGGGAGCCTCACAGTGTCATATTCCTGTTCCCCACTGAAATTAATTACTTGACTTTGAAATATTACCACAGTTGCTGCTCTTTAAACAAACATCCTGTCTCCCTGAACAAAAGCCATCAGCTGTAAAGTGCTGCTCCAGGGTCAGCCACCTCCAGGCAAGGCTGGGAGCAGCCAGCAAACCCCTCTGCCACACACCAGCCCAGGGTTTGGTCAGGATTTAGGCAGTAAAGAGCCAAACACTGATTTGTCACCTGGGATTTCACTGACCTTAATCAGCACTTTGTAAAAAAATTATCCAAAGGAGATAGGGTTGCTAAAATCCCGAGATAATTCACTCAGTATTTCACCTTAGAAATATGACTGGAGGACCCATGTGCAAACCCAAACAGATCAAACCCTCTCACACAGAAATCTCTGACCTTGCTGGAATGCATTGGGGCAAGCATTTAAAAAAAAAACAAAAAAACAAAAAAAAAACACACAAACCACAAAAAACCCCCCACCCTGTCCTGTTGGTAATCTAACATTCTGCCTTTACTCCTCATATTGCAGACATCCCTGTTTGCTTGGAGGGAATCTTGCTGATTTGTCCCCTCCAGAGTTCCAAAGCCAGCAGTAAGGGACACCAGGCTGGTGCCAGGACAGAGCTGCAGCTCTGAGGCCTGAGGGAACACCCCCCAGTGCATCCCTGCACCTCACCCAGGCACAGGCACAGCCTGGGGCTGCTGCTGGGGATCACTGCTGTGCCACTGCCAGCTGCCAGGGAAATGGGAAGGAGCCTCTGCTGGGCAACTTCATTGCCTCCACCGTGCTTATTACACTGAGACCTTGGGAAGGCTGACCTGGAACAGAGACTGGACAGAGCTGGAGAATAAAGCAGATATTTATTGAAAGGCCTTTAAGNATAAGAAGCAGAAAGGAATCCAATCCACAGCTCCTTGGGTCACGGGAGCAGACAGGAGTGCACCCAGTGTGTCCCCATGGCTCTCCCACTCAGACTCCCTACCTTCTGTTTAAGACCCTACAGACAACAGGATCCCCCCACAGGAAAAATGAAACAGGCAGTTCCAAATTTAGAGGGCAACTTTCTCTTGTTTCCAGTGGCACAGCAAAAGCATTCCTGTTTAATCCCCAAGTTAGGCTAAGCAGCTAGTCCTTCCTGAGACTGTGCCCGTGTTTATCCTGTCTGTGACACAGCCAGGCACTTTAGGAATGTCTACATGAGCAGGGCAGCTCCAGGCTCCCTGCTGTCCAGCTCTCCTTGAAAAGCACCAGAAAAGCTGTATCAGCTGGCAGGGACCTCTGAGCCCAGCAGTGGGAACAGGCCTGAATTCCAGCCCAACACCACAGGAATTATTGACACAAGACCCCAGGCTGTGTAGGGCAGGCTGGAGAGCAGCATGGCCAGGAAAAGTAGCAGAGCCACAAGCTAATTGTCCCCATTGCATGTGGCTGGAGGAGCCCACTCCATTAGCATCCTGCTGGGCCAAGCCCCAGCCAAAACAAGGGCCCCATTTTGCTGCAAACCTGGCAGGAAATTATTTGCTTGCAATGCAAACTCAACAGATTCTGCTTTACCCTTCCCAATTAACAACTCGTTGGTCACCACCCGGGCATGAGAAATAGCAGCTCAAACTATAAATTTCCCTGCAGTTTGTGGTCACGGAGTGGTACAAAGGAAACCACAGCACAGCCTCCCCCCAGGGTTCAGGTGACTCCTGCTGCCTCCAGCTGACTCTGCTGGGCAGCTCAGGGCTCTGCTCCTCACCTGAAAGGCAACCCTGCTCTCTGGGTGGGGATTATTTGCTCTCCCTGGGGCAGGCACCAGAGGGGAACACCCCACCTCTTCAGTTTGTTGCCCAAACTTCCAAATACAGAGCTGTAAAAACAAACTATGGCCCTGATATTCTTTTTTTTTTTTTTTGTGAATGAATGTAAATCTTTCCTTCCAGCATGCACACGGCAAACCTGCTTATAAGATTTATTCTTGTCAAGCTGAGCAATTACAGCATGGAGTCAAATTTGAG
>VWYO01025705.1:12433-30631 GCA_013400275.1 Rhadina sibilatrix
AAAAAAAAAAAAAAAAAAAAAAAAAAAAAAAAAAAAAAAAAAAAAAAAAAAAAAAAAAAAAGAAGTGGAAAAAGGAATTAAGTCAAACTTAATCTGATCCAGATGGGCTGCACCAGGTTTTACCCAGCATGGCACTGGTTTGATAAGAGAGCCTGGTCTTCCACCCAAAGCCTGGAAAGGCTTCCCTGCTGCCTGAGGAAATGGCACACTTTGGAATCCAACTGCAAGAAGATGCAACAAATTTTTAAATTACACAAATTAAAAATTAATTAGCTCCTTGGTTTGTGTTTTTTTGTTTTGTTTTGGTGGGTTTTTTTTTTTGTTTTGTTTTTTTTTTTCGTTATTGTGTGATTGGTTTTGTGCTCATGAGATTAGCTGTCAGCAGGGTGGTGACCAGCAAAATCAGCTCTGCTGCAGCCCCATGGAAAAGCAGGGGTGGGTGACAATACTGAAGCAGCTGGTGGCAAGAGGCTCCAGCACAGCTTAAAGGTGAGAATATCCTCCCTGACTTGCTTAATTTGTAAAAGAAACCTAGTGAGACCTTCTGTCACAGTAACTGAACTGTGCAGGCTACAACTATAATTTCCAGTATTAAATGTTAAATTAATGCATATTTACCTGCCTGTTTCCCAAAAAAAAAACAAACCAAAGAAAACAGAGCTACTATGCTATATTCTATACTGTTTCACCCTGCTGAACAAGTGTAAGAGAAACAGGAACACCTCTGTCCCTCCCAGCCTGCCACAGAGGATCAGGTTTGCTTTGTTTCACTGCTTCTCTCGCACAGACATCCACAGCCATGCCCTGACCATAAGGGGCTGCTGGATGCTGTTCCTGTCCTCTGCTTGCTCTCACAGATAAGGTGTCTGCCTGCACCTGTGCCCAGTGTCAGCCTTCCCAGCTGCTGCTCCCCAGCTCACATTCCCAACAGCCTGAGCCCAGAGATCCAACATCCCGACTGTTCTGTTCCTGCATCCGTTTTGTCTTCTGTGGTAGAAGGACAGCGTGGCCTGAGCCTGCCAGAAGCAGAGGAATGGTCCAGCTCTGCCCCAGATTAAGTCACTTTCTTACAGCTCAGTGTCTAATGGAACAGATTTTACTTTCTCTCCTTGCTTCTGCCCATCCTAGGATGTTTCTCTGAGGGGCAGCAAGTCCCTTTTCCTATTGCCACACCCCAATATCCCTGTCCTGATGCTTCTAAAAATACCAGCACAGAAGCTGGGACTGTGACAAGGCAACTCAACTGTTCTGCACCCTGTGCTGGTTCAGGGGATAAGGACAAATGGTGCACAAAAATTGTCAATACCTTGCTGTCACCAATTTATTTTCTAGGACTCTAACAAACAGAAAAATTATGTTCCTGACTCGACAGCTTCTGAGTTCTATCATTGCCATTGCCTTTTTTTGTACAGTGCCCCATACCTTGCCATCATTTTCCTGCCCTGCCACCAGTCTTAGTGCTCAAGGTGACAAGTAAGTGAGACACAAAGTGAGACACATCTGTTTTCTATTTAAACCAGTGAGGAAGCATTCATGCTGCAGGAGAACCTGTGGTTTTGCTTGTGGTGTAAGAGGAGGCCATTGAGTGGTGAGCAGGAGGCTCCTGGGCACCTGCAGATAACTCTCCAGGCTGGATCAGCTCCTTGCTGTTGAAGGGCCTGGCACCAAGCCATCAATTGTGTCAGAATTTTGTGCTTTCCCTGGGTGGTTTCTCTCCACTGGAGCTCAGTGTCGTGGAGGGGAAGGAAAACAGAAAGATACCACCAGTGTATACCCAATGTTTGTAGTGACATGCTAGTTAAGTTCTAAATTATGCCTCTAATTACTTGGCATGATTTATTGAGACAGTTTAACAAGGTCATAAAGCACCACAAAGTGACACAACTCGCTCGCCAGCTGGAATCCCTGCCACTGAAGTGCTCCCTTCTCTGCTGCTCTGCTGTGCCTCTTGTGCTTCCTCCCACACCACCCAGCATCTCTGTGGCTGGATGGAGTCAGCCTTAACACTTTAGATACCTTTGGGGGCTAATTTAATACCTCTGAGCTGCAAAGGCAAAGGTTTAGGGATAGCAAAGCTGGGCTGTAGTGTTGTGTTCCAGGGAATTTGTAGATCTGCCAAAGGAGTAGCTAAAATAAAACAGTTCCATTAATGACTCTTACAAAAAAAATGAGAGACCTAGAAAGTGATCAGCTAGGAGCAAAAAGGGGAGCAAAAAAAAAGCTGCTGTGATGCCTCCCATGCAACCAGGTCAGGAGAGCCTGTCTGGGGAGAGGAGAGAATAGACCTGCAATCCACAGACCCTGTCCTGCACCCCCCTACAATAAGCAAGAGGATGGTGGAAGGCCCTGCCCGGTGTCATTTGGTCCCAAAGAGCTGCCAGGGAAGCCTCAGTGATCCTGAGTGTACAGCAGGGCTTTGCACCCCCTGAGTGCCTGTCACTGCACTGCCACTTGAAGCTGCTGGCACTGCTGGGGCCCTTGGGAAGGAATGTGTGCCCTTCCTTCCCGTGGCAAAACACTGCACTGTGGCAAGGAAGAGACTCTGCAATCCAACCTGGTGCATTTTAAGGCTTCTATAAATAATGAAGGGAGCTCATTAATTAATAAAAGGAGAGTGAAATTGCAAAAACAGGAGGAGAGGGGCAGTGAATACCCGCTGGGGGATAAGAAGTGTGTCCTACACTGCAGCTTACACTGACTGAAGTCTTTTAAAGTGGCTTTGTGGTTTGAGCTAGAGAAACGAATCTTAGCTGCAAGAAAAATCTTCTGGGAATAACAAAGCTACTTCCTAAACCCAAGTTACACTTGGGAAGATTTTTCAAAATTTACACACTCAAGTGAGAACAACATGGGATATGTACAGATATGTGTCTGTGAATTTCTCAAATACAGGAGGAAAAAAGGCATCCAGCTGGTGCCTGAGGTTGGCTTGCACCAACAAGGCTTTGGGGAAGAGATAAAATACAGCAAAGCAGAGAAAAACATCTTTCACTAATTAGATCATTATTAGTCTCCTCTGGCTCAAACGTGGGCAGCTTTGAAACCCAAGCTGCTATCAAAGAAAAGATTTACAGAAGTTCCACAAAGACAGAAAGAAACAATAAAGTCTGGTAATGTCCCAGTGGGCTGAGAATTGGTAGAGTACACTGACTGCAAGCCACTAATTACAGGAGCTTTGAAGTCAGAAGCTCAAATCTGTGCTAAACAGCAACACGGTGCTTTGGGCCACAGTTTCAAGTGCAGGGGAGAAAAGTGCCAAGCACACACACACACACACACCCAGGCACAGACAAGCCATTCCAAAAGGAAAGCAGGAAATTGCAGGTGCAGCTGAATGCTTGTGAGCAGACAATCACCCAGTGGGGGATTGAACTGCATATTTCATGTGGGCAATTACCTCTTTGCACCCCTGCATGCATATTTGTGCATTTGACTTCCCTGCCTGTCTTTAAGAACATGACCTTGGTACCTGAAAATACCAAACTTGCTGATCCAAATGTCTAGCAGAGGCATCAGGGTTTTAAGCAGGTGGAAGAGCTGTTTTATCTCGTATTACTGACACACTGCCTGACATGAAATTGGTACTTTGCTGCTGATGACTTCTCATCTCCTGAATATTTCCCTGGGAAGTTTTGGCATGCAGCTGGTGAGCCGTGCAGCACAAGTGAGGGGAGAGGAGATGTATGTCTACCCTACAGGAAGGAAATGCAGATAAAAGGTTTTAAATGAGGTTGAAGCCTCTGATCTTGCCAAATCAAGAAAATGGAAGGCAATACAGGTGCCTGTGCTAAAGGGCTATCTTTTGCTGTCAAGCAGCATGACATTTGCTCTGGTTTCAAACACTTATAATCTGTTGTGAAATACCCTTTGGATTTTGCTGTCAGCAGCTCTGTAGAGGAGCAGGGATGTGGGATGGGCAGGCAGGAGGAGGATGGAGGAGTGCACAGAGCTGCCCAGGGTCTGGCACACAGCCCTCCAGGGAAAGCAGCACCCTGATTTTTTCAAACCCTGATGAAAAAGCCTCCAGCATGAAGCATGTTTGAAGAAAAATATATTTAACTAGGGGAAAAAAGCAGGCTGCTTGACAGCAAAAGATAGCCTTTAACACAGGCACCTGTATTACCTTCCATTTTCTTGATTTGGCAAGACTTTTACTTGCTACTTTAGGGCCCACATAGCTCTACCTCCTTAATAGATGTTTATTAGCAGCCAGCCAGTTACATGCAAGGAGTAAAGGAGTTCTTCCCAGTGCAAGGCCAGCACAGCCCTTCCTGCTAAATTTTCCTTGCCTGGGGTAGAGAAGGGAGGGTGACTCCCAAATCTGTTATACTGTCAGGTTTTAGTGCTCTAATTTCACTGTACTGGCATGCAGAAAATGATACTAATCCTGAAATATGTGTCTGATGTAACATCTACCTAAAAATGTTGGGGGAAGGGGTTGGGGCTTATTTGTGCTGCCTCGTTTTTACTGCTAGTGGCCTGCAATGCCTTCCAAGAAAGAGCAGCAGAAGGGAACAGAATTTGAAGTAACCATGCTAAAGAATGGATATTAGCTGCAAAAAAGTTACACAGTTATTCACTGCTACTCTATAGTAGTTTTAAGTGGCTGCATAAATGTGAGAACTGATGGATGAAATGACAGAAAAAAAAAGATATTTCCACCTGGTCTGGGAAAAATCTCTGTCTAAAGCTGCAATGATTTATTAATATATCTAATCAATAGCAATATGTCTGTATCAACTTTACATCTAATTTAAACTTTCAAGGCTCAATGTACTCATTAAATAATATAATGGATTTACATATTTTAATTATATTTTATGGATTTTATAGTCTTAGAAAAGCACAGCCAGAGAGTTAATATTTGCTGAGCACGACTGTGTAAAATACAGGGAAGGTATTTCAGGTCTTGTGCCAAGGACATATCAAGGTGCTATTCCTCAGACCAAACAGCACTCCTGCACACCTTCAGTTGAGTTATGTGTCTTACAACAGGGAAACTGAGTCCTGGAACAGGAGGAATGAACTCAACCCAGGACTCAGAGCAGGCAGGGACAGAGCCAAGGTGAGGGCTCCCTATGTCCACCCTCCTTTATCCAGACATCAGGCTGAAAGAGTGATTTGACAAAAGGCTGGTGTGCCCAGAACTGCTTTTCCAACCACATCAGATCAGTTTAGAAAAGATCTTAATCTTTCTGCAAACCTTGCACCTCTCTTAAACAATCACAGCTGTAACCCCAACGCTGACACATCTGCATTCAAGTATTACCCACCAGTTAAATGCAGCTCCCTTGAACCAAGGTCAACACCTGCTGAATCACATCCTCAAGGGCTCCAGCAACCAAAGTGAGTGCTGAAGATAGGAGAAAAGAAGACTTGAAATAAAAACTGATACAAAAACACAGAGGAAAGGAGGTCAGCACTGACAGCTCTCTTGACTCCACCGAAGGACTGTCATACTTCATGTCTCCTCTACAGCTTCAGACATTTGGTCTTGTGAGCAGAGAAATAAAGCTTCTGGTTCTCATGACTGTGAAGGAAAAGGCCTCAAAATTCTTACCTAATGCAGCCCAAGGAGGTTCTAATCTTAGCTGAAGGCTGCTGGTACTACTGAGGTATAAAACACTGCTACAGCACATGACAAAAGAGCAAGCAGTCACTTGTCTGTAATTTGTTGACCCCTAGCATCTGAAAGCCTTCTGTTGATTTAGCAGTCAATCCTCAATTACTCTCCAGCTTTCTTTTCTCCTTGTATAAAGCTATTTTCTAGCATCTACACCAGAAATACATCAATAGAGCTCTGCAAGAGCCATAAAATCCACAGTCTGGGATGGTTTGCTGTTTTAACATCCCTTCGCTGATTTAGGGAAATAATCAATGGTCCTCTCTTCCTTTCTACTTCTTTAAAACAAGGGTGCCCTTCCCTGCTCTGTGAGCTGCACCATCCTCTTGCCTTGGTTTACACTGTCCCCCTCACAGCAGCTCCCACAGGAGCTGCTCAGGCTTGGCTGCAAGATCTGGGGAAGGCAAAAGTGGCTACAGCTCTGGGGGAGCAACATTTGGGCCACGAGTAGTTTGGCTTTTTCATTGTGGGACAGAGAGGCCAGGTAGCCAAAGCATTTACCATCCCTGGAAATGTTCCAGGCCAGGCTGGATGGAGCTCTCAGCAGCCTGGTCCAGTGGAAGGGGTGTTGGCAGGGAGGGTTGGAACAAGAGGAGCTTTAAGGTCTCTTCCAACCCTGTCCCAATTCAACAAAAGAAACAACACTCAGGCACTGAGATGTCCAAGGCAAAAAAGGCGAAATTTATTTACAGACCTCGACATTTATAGAATTCCAACAGTGACCATGGATTGGAGGATGGAAATTGTCCTCTCCAACCACACTGGTCAACCCAACAGCCCATCAATTCTCTCCTCCTCCAGAAAGGAATGCAAAACAATCATTGTTTACATGAAAAGTGCCTGAGAAACTCCATCACAAAAATGTAAACACAGAAGGCTGAAATGAACTTTAGAAAAACAGAGCAACACAACCCAGCCTGTTCTGTGGTACTGTGTGACCTGACTGACAGCAGTGCTCAGCAGCCCTGGTGGACAGAGGGCAGCACTCCCTCAGCACTCTTCCCATCTGCTTTTCCACTTACAAATTCAGGGTTTATTCAGAGCACTTGCTGCTTCTTGCAAGACAGATCCCAGAAATTCCCCTGTTCAGCATGAAATCTGGATTTCCTTGCTTGCCTTCATTTTCAGTGACTTCCTTGTATTGTCTTGCACTGCATTTTGTCTTTGCTGGGAACTGTTGAGACCTCTGTCATGCAAGTATGGGACAACTGTGGCTTGGCCTGGCACAGGGGCAGACAGCAAGAGTAGTAAAAACACACCTGTAATTACTGCTTGCATCTGAGCCTACATCAGTGTCTGAAATTGGATCCAGTTTTCTGATGCAGGCAGGTCCAGTCTTTTTATACCTTAACAACCTCTGCTGGTTTGGGCTGGGTGGAGTTAATTTCCTTCACAGCAAACTCTGGTTTGGATTTCTGCTGGAAACAGTGATGATAACTCAGGGATGTTTTCATTACCTCTGAGCAGTGTTTGTACAGAGTCAAGGCCTTTTCTGCTTTTTGCCCTACCAGTGAGGAGGCTGGGGATGCACAAAGAGTTGGGGAGGACACAGCTGGGACATCTGACCCCAACTGACCCCAGGGCCATCCCAGACCATGGGGTGTCATGCTCAGGAAATGCTGGTTTAGGAATAGCAAGTAATGATTTAATTATTCTCTGTTATCTGCTGCCCCCATGAACTCTCTCGTGTGACTAGTTCATTTTCATTTTAAAATAAATCCTAGTTATTGGTCCTAATACCACTTTCCCTGAATATGCACACAGATGACATTGTTTCACTGATTTTCCCTAGAACAGTTTTAAATGAAGTACAAAATAAAACTAAACCACAACAAGGGTAGGAACATCCCCACAAACAGTCAGCCTGTGATGGCTGAAACAGATATTTATTATGAGGGATTTCCTAGGGGGAACTTCCTTACAGAGCAACACAAAATCTCCACATTTACATGCTGCTTGTGTTCCAGCAACACCACTTTTGCACAGTTTCACTACAAGAGGAACCATTAATGCCTTCTAAGGCACACATTAGTTAATCAAGGTCAGTCCCAGGGTTGGAGCTGAATCCACTGTCAGATCAGTCCTGCCTAAACAGTTGGGACTGTCTCAACCTTGACCTCTGGGCAAGGTCTTTCCTCTTCTGGCTCAGCTCTGTTGGGGGAAGATGAAAAAGGAAAGCCTTATAAATATGACTGCTTAGGTTTTGAGAATATGAAACCTGTAAGCGAAATAGAATTCAAAGCAAGTTTTGATGTCTAAAGCCTCAGTTACTGGATAACTGGAAAACAATAGTGTGGCTGCTGAAGGTAATTAATCCCCTTTTGATTAAACAATGCCCTTCTCCTCACCAAGAGCCCAAGGGTCAGAGCAGACCCTACCAGCTTGGCAGGAGGGGTCCAAAGAGTCATTTTTAGGGTTTAAAATCTAACACAGCATGGTAATGTAATGATTCTTATAGGCTGTATGTAAATGCTGTAGGATTTGTATATTGTACTGGATTGGTTGGTGGAAGTTAGACTATTCAGTAGAGAAGAAGATTTCATGGATTGTAACGGGAACCTCACTCTCTCACTGCTCTTACTTGGCTCTCTTTCTCTTCTCTCTCTCCCTGCCCTGCTCTGAGCTGCAGCTGGCAGCTCTCAGCAGAGCCCCTTCACCCAGGCCCTGTGCAATAAACCCCTGCTCCAAGGCCAGCCTTGACTCCAGAGACCTCTCATCACCGTCCCACCCCGTTCCTACAAGCTCTACCTTCAAATCACAGAACAAGTTTCATTTTCTCCTCTGCAGAGCCTGAATGCATCACTTTCCCATCACTGCCCCTGCTGTTACCAGCAGGCACTTGTCTCCAGGGTCTCATCTCTCTGAGGGTGTCCCTGCTCCCCTCAGCCTTGGCTCCAGTTCCAGCCCTGCCTGGTGTTTCTGCATTTGCTCAGTAAACACACCATGTTCTGTATCATGTAAAACACGAGCATCTCATACGCTGGTGAAATTACTTCTGTGCTTACACAGCTACTTAATTCCATTTTGCCATTGATTTGTCATTTTAAAGTTAAATAATAAACATGGATTGCAGCCAGGATACTGAGTGCTGCTTTCTCCCCATCTAGCTTTTGATTTATGTGTTTGTTTATTTACTGATAGATTTAAGTACTCCCTCTTGCATTTCGCACATAATCTGGCAAATCCTGGGGATTTACTTTCACAATTGATTAGAAAAGTCAAAGTTTTACAGATAGGATTAAAATGGGAAATATCTAGGAGCCTTGATGGAATCTACTTATGACAAACAGTATCTCCAATAGACTCTCCAGCCTAAAAAACCTGTGTTGTTTGAAGATATAACCATTTCCTGTTACAGGTATCATGTCAATTAAAAAACACACTTGACTTGCTCATTTGTTATTTGTGGGCATGCCTTGTGGGATTCTCATTTAATCAGCACATGGGATTTTTTTTTTTTTTCCATTTGCTGGTAGTTTTCTTCTCTTGAGATTAAATCAGACAGGCTGGGAGGCAATGCTCAGACAAGCAGTGCATTTCCAAAATTGTCATTTCAGTAAGCAAAATTTAAAAATTCTAAAACTGTCAACATGTGACATTTTGGGTTTTCCCTTTTCTGTTTTAGCTCCCAACCATGTATTACTTCTTCAGTGTTACGTACTTTTAAATCTGTGTTTAGAATATTACTAATGCTTTATGACAGGGCAAACTGCTTTTCAGCTTTTTGATTCTCTGTCAAATGGTGAACCTGGCTTCCTTTTGATCCACTCTCACAACCAAAGCAACCCAAACCAAATCAGTTATTCACACACAGCTGACTCCACAGCGGAATAATTTTCCAGATCATTTCATTGCAGAGTGATAAAAAGATTAGGCTGGTGTCAAAGAGTAGATTACAGGGCAGTCTGGAGAAAAGAATTAGATCTGCTGCTAATCACATTCTCCTGGGGCTCAAGGCCTCTTGCTGCCCTTCCCTGGTACTGCTGGGTGGTGAAATTCAATTCTGCTGCACAGAGCCATCTGTGGTTTTGATGGCCTTGGGAAGGCTGACCTGGAACAGAGACCGGACAGAGCTAAAGAACAAAGTAGATGTTTACTGAAAGGCCTCTAGGATCCACCTTGGGCAGGACAGGAGCCTGGTCAGGGCTACACCCAAGGGGAACCAAAAATGGTCACAAAATGGCCAACCAGTCATGAGGTCTTACATTTTTGTAAGTGTTGGTCCATTTGCACATTGGGGTTTAATTGTCCAGTTACAACTCCAGGTTGTGAGGTCCCATCCTTCTCGTTCCTCCCTTCTGTCCATTGTTGTTTGTGCTTTTGGGCCTGAAAGTTGTCCTTGGTCTTCAGCAGGAACAGGATTTGTTTTGTGTCCCTGCTCTGTGCAGAGCTGAGTGACCCTGAATGTGAGGCTGAGAGCTGCACCCCTGGGCAGCACAGAACCTGAAATACATGGAAGCTCAAACTTAAGGCATCATTTTGAATGCATACCAGGGGCCTTCTTTTACTGTTCTTGGTGGATTTAATGCCAAAATGTGGGAAGGAAAGGAAAGAAATTGTGTGCTGGGCCAAGAACTTCTCAGAAGGGCAAGGCATCCCTACGTTGCTAGCTGACCACTGGAATTTGCAGAAAGACAGTCAGTATTGACTGGCCCTGCCTGTTACAGGAAGGTCAAGTGAGCAGATGTCACGAGGTGATAGGAGATCACTGTTAGTGTGTCCTGGTGCCAGAATGTCACCTAAAGCCAGGGACAGACAATGCACAGAGACCCACACAAGGCATTGGAAAACATCCCAATTAAATGAAAATAACCATCCCCATTAAGTGGCAACAGTCATTGCTTAATTGCTACCCAGGGAGGTATCCTAATTGAGAGCAGAGGAAGTTTAGCACATCTTGAGCAGTAGATTATTGCTCAGATAGGCAGGAAAGGGAAGAAAAGCAAAATCAGAAATACGAAACTACAGCATTTCAATCTGAAGCTGAAGGTGCTCATTTTTGCTAGATAAAACCAGAGCAGGGCTGGGGATCCACTGAACTGGAGTGCCTTTCTCTCCTCATCCATTAGGTCAGGGCCGTGCAGGGACTGGGATGAAACACCCCTGTTTTATCACTTGTTTGCTTCCAAGTGGGGAAGGAGCAGGACCTGAGTGCACCTGCCCCAGCTGGACATTTAATCCAGCCCAGGCTGGAGCTCAGCCCTGCAGCCATGCTCTGCCTCTGCCTGTTCAGCTCAAAAGCACCTTTTCCTCAGGTAGAATCAGGACCTCTGTGCTCATTCTAAATCCCCTGCCCCTAGTGAAGGCTCCAGCTTTGCCAAGATAATGTCACTATTTTTTTTTTTTTTCCTTTTCCCTAAGCTAGCAATTCCTCTTTCCTTGGAAAAGCTTTGGCCTTTAAATGAAGATGCATGCCAATAAAAATCCAGAGCTCGTTATCAAGACAATCTGTGGCACAGGCTGTGTGGGAATGTCCACCTCAGGTGATGAATCAGATCTCTCAGTGTCTAGAAGCCTTTTTTATCCTTGCAAACTCAGGGCTTTCCAAATCTTTAAGCCTGATCAGAGATAGAGCACTACAAGAGCTTACTTAAATCTCAGCAAGCAGAAAAGAGGACGAGGGCGAGCGAGCTCACATAAAATAAAGACCACTTTTTGAAGATAAAACATAACTCCAGGTACAAGGGAAGCCTTTAGAGAACAGAAGAGATCTTTGTCAGGAATGTATCTCATTTAGTCCCATTGTTTCACTGCATGCTTTGCAGAAAGCCAGCCATTTATCTTGCTTTTTTTGAACAAGTTTTGGAGGTTTTTGGGTTTTTTTTTTCCCCTTCATTCATGATGCCAGTTTCCATTTCATTAGGAAATGAATCGCTGATGAGGTGCTAGTCCTGTCTCCCTGCAAGCAGGCCTCGAACACAGGCTAATCAGGAAAAAGAAAATACAGGTTTCTTGTGACCTGAAACCTGACTGCTTTTACAAGTGCAGTTTTATTTCTGTTCAGCTGTGCTCTGGATGGCTGTTGTTCAGTGTTTATGGCATGCAGACAAAGAGCTCCATGTCAGAGTACCTATGGTTAGATACCTCCAACACAGGTTGAGCTCCCAAAGGGAGGCATTTTCAAAGGGAAACGCAAAGGGCAGAAGAATTCCTGAATTTCCACACAATTTCCCCCGTGGGTTCTGTGAGCTGAACCTTCCTGGTTCACGGCACATTACTGGAATGCTGTACCCATGTCCCTGAGAGCCTCAGAGGGATGTCTCATTTTCACAGCTGGTCTACTCTACACACATTTGTTTGTGGAGTTATGTGCCCAGACAAGGAGACAATCACATTCCCGTAGCTTGAGCACCTCTGTAATGAAGCATGAGGCTGTCATGGGTTTTGCACAGAGGAGAAAGCTCCCAGAAAGGCCATGTCAGCTTGGGCCTGACCTTTCCTTCAACAGTGATGCAGCTCAGGATATTTTCTGTGTGATGTGGCCTCACGCTGAGCACACACGAGTTGTCACATATGGGACAGTCTACACCCAAACATCCCTAATCTGATCATCCCTGAAAAGCCAAGTCCTGACCCCCACAGCAGTTCATTTGGGCTACTTCAGGTATTCCACAGGGAGAGAGGGGACACCACTTTTCTATCCCCTGCCTGATCTCAGCCTCCACCCAGACTGTATTTGTCTGACACAAACTCAGCTGTTGCCAGAAATACCCATCTTGGAGCTTGAAAAACGTGTTTTTCCCAGGAACATCAGTCTAATAAAATACAGTTCTGCCTACGACCCCAGTCTCTTCCATATCCTCTGACAGTACTCCTACATGACTATCATGATGCTGCACAAGTCTTCACAGCTTCCAGCTATGCTTTTGTGAAGTTTCAGTTAGATAGCCATGAAAGAAAACAAAACCAGCATTTGCAGAACCGTGTCCCTCAGCTTTATAAGGTTAATGTTTATCATGCACACAGTTATTTTATGCAGCTTCTAAGTGACTAATCTAATGTCTTCTCCATTTAGAGAACACGTAGCAGGTTGCAGAAATGTGCAGGATAGATTCTCTTGTGAGGCGTGCAGGAGTGGCACACACCACTTTCACTCATGTCATCAGAACACTTTGGGAATTGCTGTGCTGGGAGTTTGATCAAAAATTCCCACAAGGGCTTCGTATTGTGGAGATCCAGATTTACTAACCAGCAGCCTGATTTTCAGAGGACCAAAAAAATCCATCAGCCTTCTGGGTCTCCCTCCCCTATTTTCTTCCATAAACAATGCATGGGCTTCTATTCATTCCTGCAGGCATGAATGCCTAAGTCCACCTGTTCCTAAAAATTACTTAAAATCTTAAGAGATGATCCACAAAGAGATGGAGGACACTGAGAACCTGGTAACAGCACCACAGGCTGAGCATCCCAGGTGCTTGCAGTCAAAGCCATGAGCTCAGGGATGACAACACCAGCAGTCAGGAGGAATCTGGCAGAGGGAGCCAAGGGCAACCAGGGAGGTGGCCTAGCAAGGGTGCACTTGTTGGAAGTCTTTAGTCAAATTGCTTCGTTTCTCCCACTGCCTCCTGTCAGATTTGGCTCATCATCCCTAGGACAAAGCCTTCTTCACATGATGCAGGTAAAATGCCAAAGGCCATGGTGAAATCTTCATTTCCTGTAGCCTATCAGAGCCCAAAAATATCCCTGCCAAGTCACTCTTAAAGCTAAAATCTTTTCCACCTTCTGTTTCTCCTGGAAAGTACCTTTACTTTGCCAATTGTATTTCTTTCTTTCTAGTTCTACAGCGAATTGCTTTGTGTTCCAAACCTACTTGTAACTTAGTAACACCCCCAGCACATGGGATGTTCTTTTAATGCTGCATTATTTCTCAGCACTCCTTGTCCATTTTCATCTTCCTGCCGGTCCATATTTTCTGTTCTTATTAAAGAATGTACAGGTCAGGGACTGTACTTTTTCCTGCTCCTTGTTGTGATGGGGATTTTTTGCCTCTGTATTTTCTATTCCTTTGCATTTGTATAATGCACAGTGCAGAAAGTCTTCAGCAATGAGTCTGAATGTTTTTCATCACTGACAGTTCTGCTTCCTCTATATCTGCTTTCCCTGCTTATGCTGGAGTAAAAGAGAACACCTCCAATATGCTCTGCATCAGCCCATTGATTAAGCAGGGAACTTTTCTGTGCAGTAATTATTGTTGCCTCAGCTATACTGAAGGCCAGCAAATCATTTTTATTTCAGTATGCTCTGCATCTCAGAGAAAGAAGCCCTAGTCATAGTTAGACAGCATATGAATTGCTAGAAAAATCCCAGGTTGTGCACAGATCATTTATAACCTAGCCAGCCCAGTGTTTGCAGAGGGTTTTGCCCACTAAACATCTCATAAATCATTGACTGCCTTTAAAAAGATAACAATAATTTCAAAGAGGTAAGTGGGATTGGTCTGGATCATTATGTTCTCCCTCTAGGGCAGGGAGTTGAAAGTTTTAATTTTCTTTCATCAATCTAAGTCATCACCCAAGGCCGGAGTGTGATGTTTGACTTCCTCTGCTGGAAACCTTAGTAAGAGACATCTGAGCACCCTCCACAAACATCTTGAGTGATGCCAGTGCAGTTGCTCAGGAATTTGTGTCTGCTCAGGAATGACTGCCTGTGGAGCAGAGTATTGTGACCCTGAGCCAAGGCCACTGTGGGACCAAGGCCTAAAGCCACCAGCAGCAGAATCTGCTCTCTGTCTGCTTGTCACGGGCTTAAAAATAAAGAGAAGGAAGCAGGAGGATGTCAGTTTTGTGATCAGGACCTCCCAAACAAGTCTCTGTGTACAGGCATTATACAGCACAGCCAGAATGATTTCAGCATGGGTTTGGTGTCATTAAATGCACTGCACATGATGTGCAGAGATGATTTGTGCAGGGAACATGTCTGGGGTTTCAACACATCTGGCCACCCAAGCTATCCCCTCCAACTAGCTCACTGACATTCAGGAGCTGGAATAATTGCTCTAAATCTTTCAAATCCAGGCAGCAGGGGAAATATAGCCCCATAAACTCAGCTGTACAGTTCTGAGGGCAGGAGGATTCCTCCTCCAATGCAGCTGCTAAAGCTGTGCTGATGCTCCCTCCACGTGACACGTCTGTGGTGTGTGGCTGTCTCATCAGGAGGATGGGGAATCAGGAAAAAGACAGTTAAGAAATACTGCAGAAGGTGAATTCCCACCAAACAGAAACATTTTACTCTGGTGCTGCTGATGATTCCTTTTTTTTTTCCCCCCCTCAGGGACGAATCTCAGCCAGAAAGCCTAAATAGGACTAAGTAAGAAATGATGACTATGAAATGAAGGCTCCTGAAATCTCACCTAAAGTTCATGGCTGGTGCTCTGATGTGCCACCATTCCAGCCACGAAAACCATAATAGAAAACAAGGGCAGCCCTGAGCTAAACATTTTTCCTCCAGTTAATCTAGTGGGTTTGCTTTTTTTGCAAAAAAAACCTGCACATCCCTGTAATACTTTCTCCAAATATACAAATTATTTAAAATAATTGTCTGAATACTTTATATAACAAATTTTAAGTATGTGCATTGCTTCCTTGTTCCTTTCTGTTGTAGTCAGCTTGGTTTTAGCCAGTTGTAATAATTTCTTGGAGTACTGTGAAGAACATAGGAACTTTCTAATAGGAACTCTGCAGAAAATGAGATACTGAATGTCCCCTGTAGTCCATAACCTCATGTCAGAAATACAACAAAAGAGACAAGAAGAAGGCAGTTAACAGGGGAAGAAATGCATTATAGAGCCAGCAAAGGCCTTTGCTTGATGATGGCTCAGCTGGAGTCCCCAAATGTTCTGGAGGAATTCTGGCAGGAAGGAGCTCAATACAGTCACACATGTGGGGTGCTCCCAGCCTGGAGTTTTAGAGCAGAGCTCTCAGAGAGAGTTCAGCACATGGGATGTTCCAAGCCAGGACTATGTCAGCTTTGCACTTCCTCATGTTGTGTTTCACATCTTCAGGCTGGAAGAGAAGAGATGCCACCTTCATGTATCAAAGGACAGAGCAACTCAGAGCACACAACCTTAGAAGCCTGTTCAGTAACAATCTGACTTCCTGCCAACAGCCTGTTGCTGGCACGGTGTACCAGCTGTGCCAAGAACCACTTCTGCAGGCAAAAGGAAAATTGGCACCAAATTAATTGCTTTCTTAATCCTTCTAGTGCCACTGCCAACAAAGGCAGTCCTGGTTTTAGTTCCAGATTGAGTGAGGCCTTCCAAACAATTTATTTTTTACGTGCCACAGAAGGCAACTGGAGCGACAGACCTCAGATGAGTGCAAGCAGTGAGCAAATCACTCAGGGCCAAAGCCCCTTTCCCAGGCTCAAGAGAAGATCCACGTGCTCTGCATCCTGGCAGATACTGGATTCACTGACAACTGTGCCTGAGAATGCCAAGACAGGTGTGAGAAAAGGAGACTTGAGCACTGCAGAATCACAGCCACACACCAGCTACCTGCAGGGATGCAGGACTTGCAGGAGGGACAGAACTGCAATGGTCTGATCTTCCCCAGCTCCTGCTTAATTAAAATTCTCAGCACTCTATTCAGGATACAGAGTTCAGTTATAGTTCAACAGGAGTACCACAGACAATTGAAATAAAATGTATTTCAATAAAAGGAAATTAAGTCTACAGAAGAGATTTTAAAAGGTACAGATGTATTTCTTAGAAAGAACTGGTGTTTCTACCTTTAAAAACTGATGATCTGTCCTCTTTAAAATAAAATACCAAGCTATAATGTTTTAAAAGGAGTATATTATATTTAGCTGCTTACCTAGATTGCCTTGTAAATTAAACTGAAGCCCTCAGCAATACTTTTCTTCCTTTTGTTCTTACCTCTCTAATTATACCATGGCACTAATTATCTTTTGGACAAAAACAGTCTATAGATTGCTGCTGCTTCAAAAACTTAACCACTGCTCCTCCTACTCTCTACCTTACAAATATTTCAGTCAAAAAAATCCAAAAATCCAAACCCAACTGAAATGCAACAAAGAAAGCAGAATTCTGCTCAAGCCTTCTCCTTTTCTAGAAGCTGCCTGCCTCCCTGGTTCTCAGCTGCTGGCTATCCCTACTGATTCCCAAAGTTTGATTCATGCTTATCTTTGAACTACAGCACTTCTCTAGGCTGTGAATGGCACCTGTGCTCCAAAAAGCATGAACTGTTTCCTGATCCCTCATTCCCATTTTCATGATTGTTAGGATCTTTTCCTGTAGCCTTTATGTGGCTGAGTGGTCTACCTCTAGAGTAATCCCATCTGGAGTAATTTAACAGCAGTTGTCAATAGTGTAACCATGAATTTTTTCATCTGAGAAAATCATTGTAAAATTGGATCATCATGGAGTGCATTTCAGTGAAAATACCAGTTGGGTGGCTTTAAGTATAAGCTCAATAAGTGATGTTTCTAAGGTTAAACCATGTGATGTCAGCTTATGGTTAATGGCACAAACCTATGCTCACTCCACAAAATCTACTATATTAAGACCATCTAAAGAGAGACAAAAAAGGGATTTAAACAAATTTTTCAACTCATCAGCTCACCACAGAGTCAACTTAAAGCATTGATTAACAGAACCCTTGTTATCCTATCTACACCCATAAGTAGCTTAATAAGACATAAAATATTCTGATCAGGGTTTTTAACTCAGTACTTTTTTATTGATATTTTTGCAAGAAAATACAACAACATTATGCATATAAGGCAGTATGCACAGGGCCTCAATTTTGTACAGGCCCATCAAAAGTAACCTTCATTTATTTTGCAAGCGTCACTGAATCCGCGTGACCTTTAAACTGTTATTAAGCAGGAAAACTAAACATCCAGCAAAAAGCTTTGAGAGAACAATCCATTAGGAAGTGCTCAGTTTGGGCTGCACGTTGCATCAAATCACACACCTCTAATGGGAAACTGCTGGCATCTGGTAATGCCAGTGGTGAGCATTCCCAGACCCATTCCAGACCCACAACATCATCTTCCCACCACCCCCGAGAGCTCAGATGTCCCTACTCTCCACCTGTGTGTCAGCCACAAGGTTTCCTCTCTGCCCTGCTGACCAACCTCCTCTGAGACCATTCTCTCCAACAGGCACAGTGGGAGGGCCCTGTGTTTTCTCCAGCTTGAAGCAAAATGTCCACGTGCTGCTTCTTGCCTGATTTCTGCTTTCAGAGGTGCTCATTTCACTCACAGCCACTGACCACTTCCACCATCCCTCACAGCACGTGGCTGGGAATGTTCCTGCCTCCCTTTCTCACCTGCCCATGCTACTGGGGTCATCACACAGGGCCAGAGAGGCAGAGCCTAGAGCACAGGACTGCTTTAAGGGCAACCAGATTATTTTGTGTTCTGTTTTATCTCACCCTGGTTTTAAAAGCCTTGCCTAGAGCAAAAGGCCTAGAGAGCGTCCTGGGTTGTAGAGCCAAATATGTGTATTCTATTTTCATCTGTAGGAGAGAGGCCTGACACCTTCTGATAATGGGCCATTAGCACCCCCCCAGGCTGTACCCCGCCCCCAGAGCGGTGCATCTGCATTTCCATCA
>VWYO01025731.1:0-16373 GCA_013400275.1 Rhadina sibilatrix
ATGCTTGAGGCTACAGAGTTTTGAAAACAGAATGACTGTAATTCATAATAGATCAGCACAGTAACTGACCTGGTCTGAGAAAAGATATCAATCATGTCTTGTATCGCTGCCTGACAAAAGGCAACCAGAGCATCTTTGCCAACTGGCTAGCCAATCTGCTGAGGAGAACTTTAATAAGAAATATGGAATTTTCTTGATCACAAACCATGGGTTTGGGGATAATTTGAGCCTGTCTGATATCTGCTGCAAGTATAACACATTAGGATGCAAGCAATCAAGGAGATTTCTGGAAGGCATCAAGGATAACTTCTTGATTGTGGCTGAGCCATGTTGGGGTGTTTTGCAGCTGGATCTGCTCTTCACTACCAAGAAGGAACTAGGGAATGTAGTAATTGACCCCTTGGTTATCAAAGCCTGGGCTGTAGTGACTGAGGAGTAGAGTACATGATCCTGTGCAGGCTGAGGAAGGAGAGGAGATTATCAGCCCTGGATTTAGAGGATCAGGCAAGTTTATTCAGGAAACTGGTAGATGGGATGCCGTGGACAGCAACACTGAAGGGTAAAGTTACTCAGGAAAGCTGGCAGGAGGGTTTTCCCCAACAGTGGGAAAAACAAATAGAGGTATTTGTATTTTTCGCACTGAGAAAGCAAAATTGATATGCTGTCAAAATAGAAGGAGTAGCTAAATGAGAAATTAAATTGTCTGAGGTTATTGTAAGATCTGCATTTGTTTGGTAAATTCATCCCATTCAGATGCATTACATTTCAATATATACTCAAGTAGAGTTACTTAAAAATACAGTGAGCAGGTCACATCTGCAGGGATGAGGAGCTTTGTTGTGCACAGCAGTGACTGAAAAGAAATTTAGAGTGGTCGGGGCCAGTCTAATTCTATGGTATAAGCAAATAAGATAATCCTTGCCTAGATAACAAGGGAATCAGGGATGTGGCAAGGAGGAAGAGACATTATTTTCCCTTCGATATGCCATTGAACAGGTTTTTGTGGTAATACTGCACTAGCCTCTGGTGTCCTTGTTGTCAAAATAGTGCTGAGAAATTATTTGAGTCAGGAGAAAATTCTTTGTATGGAGAGACTTAAAGAGCACAATCTGCTTGACTTTTCAAAAAGACTGGAAGGTGTCTACTGTGATCTTTAATCTTGCACAGTGAGAGGCATAACACGAAAAATACCTATAAACTGAAATGAAACAAAATGTAATTATAAACTGCACACATTTTTTAGCAGTGGAAGACATTAATGCTTGGAATATGTTGCCAAGAGAAATGGCACCTACAGTATCTCCTAAGGGCTTCCCTAAAGAATGGATTCTTTTCTTACAGAGGTACTTCAGTTGAACAGATAGAATTATTTCCCTGTCCTGAAAATCTCTCAGAGCATGAAGTTGTGGTTAGTGCATAGCATTCGTATTACCACAACATCTCAGAACACAAGTCAGAGGCCACTGCACTTTGCCTCCTCAGTCAATATATGAGACACTAAGAGAAAACCCCATTCTATCTTCTGAGGAACTTACATTCCAAATGTACAGAGACACAGAGGAGCAAAGAGAAAATATAACAAGGGTAAACTGCGGCTGCTTAACCTGTGCCTCTCCTTGTTTCATAATCTTGTGATCTGGCAAGCACCCAGCTTACTCTAGGGTGTGAGGGTAGGTTGGCTTCAGAAACGGAAGAGTAGGCATGGTACAGGTGTGTTTGTGCCTGTATCATCCGTCTATAGATGGATAACTATAGATGGCTGAATCTGGGGCATGTCAGGTTTTCATTAATGTTGCTTGACAAGGGAATTGTCAAGTCTATTTACCCCTCCACTCACCAGTCAAACCACCAGCTGGTCGGACTATTGATGCATTAACTGCATGCAGATATACCACACCTATGGTTGGACTGGTGTACAGAGTGACTGCAAGAGCGTACTATAATAGGGTCATTCAGGTTGGACAGGACCTCTGGAAGTCTTCAGTCCAACCTTCTGCTCCTAGCAGAGTCAGATCTGAGGACGGAGCAGGTTGCTTTGTGTTTATGGCAGTTAGGGACCTGTGTTAGAGTGGACTTGGCAATGCTGGGTGAGCGCTTGGATTTGATTTTAAGGATCCTTTTCCAACCTAAATGGTACCGTGATTCTGTATACCTCCACTTGTTCTGGAAACTCTTACATTTGGATCCAGACGTAATAGTGGGGGTAGAGGGGAGGTGGTTTTGTCCTTGCAAGAAAGACATCTGAATTCACCATCTGTATTTTTACTGACACATATCCCAGTGAAGGTCATCCACCATTCTCATGATAGATTAACCAGCCTTGCTATGGAAATGCATCTTACTTTGTGGGCAATGGGTGTTCCAGGATTTGTGCTATGAGGCAGCAGAGAGTAAGACATAAAGGAAATTTTCCCAACCCTTATCTCATAATTCCAAGAAAACCTGGTGCTGTATAAATTATACAGAACTGGAATCTTAACACATTATGAAAATTGATATTGGATCCTTCTGGGGAACTGAAGAGACAAGAGGAAATGTATTTCGAAAATAATGTTATCAAACCATCTTGTACTGACTGACAGATAGTGAAACATCTGTATTAGCAAATTATTTTTGTAAATTACACTGAAGGTACATTTTCAAAAAACACAGCTATTTTCATAACAGTTGTACATGCTCTCTGGCAGCCATGACAGGGATGGTGGTAACTACCTGGATATGGGAGGATCTGAGCAAGTAGTTAGAAAAGTGATGCATTTTATTCATATGTTCAAAAGCATGAGTTGACTCAGTAGCAATCATAAGCAAGATATGAACAAGTTATTATCATAGGAAAGTACATAAACTGTACAAATTATGATGTATAGTTGTACTATAGATAAATATTATTTTCTTAGCATTTTTATCAGTAGATCTCATAATATTTTGCAAAGAGGCGTGAGAAATAATCATTATTAGACCAAATCTGTTAAGAAAATAGATTAGGCAAGAGTTCTCTGACAGGATAAAATTTGCTCATGATGATTTTTCCCTTACAACCGTTTTAGAAGATCAAAGATTTCCTCAGTAGGGGTGCTGAGTTTTGTTGGTTTTTAGTTGGTTTGTGTTTTTGGTGGGTTAGGTTTTGTTTTGTTTTGTTTTGTTTTCTTTTTAAGCAGAGGGTTGTATTTGTTTCTTGCTGAGTTCACACATGGAGATATTTTGATACTTTGATTTTCACAGCTCGGCTGATACCGGGCATCTTGCCATATATGTATAGGTGGCAAACAATTAATCTGCTATACAAAAGATAACCAGCATCTGAGAAGTTAAAAGGGAAAATAAAAAATATTATGCTACTAAACTGAATAAAAATTTTTACAAATATAAAATATGCATCTGTTGAGAGATTTCCAATGGACTGTAAGAATTTAGCTGTGTTGAAAATAACAGTAGATTTCTAAACTGTTATCACTGTCTGAATATTTAGCCTTCTAAAAGGCGAAATTCTAACTGGAAATAAAGGTACAATTTTTAGAAAAAGAGTCCATTTATAAAATGGTAAGTCATTTGAAAGATGTTATTGTATTTTGCAAGAGAAGTGTGCATATCTTGGGTCTCGGTGATCTTGATATAAAAGGATGTGGGCTAGGCACAAAAATAGTAATTGTGTGCTTTATTACACTGTTCTGAACAGAATCTTTTGAATAAATAGGGCCACAAGTATATTTAAAAAGAAAGGGGGGAGTTAGTATTGTAATGAAACGCTTTCAATAATGGAAACTTTTCAAAAATTAATGGCTTTGATCCTTGACTCAGGCACTCAAGATGCTATTATTTCAGTAACTCCAGTTTCTCTTTAGTCTGAAACTTTGGAAGTCAGTAAGAGTGTATAACACTAACTTGGAAAGTCCATTATTAGAGGTAAGAGGTGCAAGATGCTTCCTCAGTCTCTGTGTTCTCTACCAGAATACCAAGCAACACTTCCTGTTGCAGTCAGCAAGGTTTTATTTTTGTGATCTGCGCAGCAGTTTCCCAAAAGCAAGATTAGCTGTCATGGAATAACAACAGTGACGCACCATCTGACAACAGGCAGCCTCCAGGTGAAGAGTTTGTATCGTTACAGTCTCCCCCACTAATCATTTCTCTACAGTACCAAGATACAGGGGAGGCTAAGGAGGAATATGTAAACCAGCATGGAGAAAGATATGCAGTAGAAAAAAAAAAAGTCCAATAAGAGGTATGAAAAAAAATACTGGAAACTGCTTTGTGGAAATAATAAATTTGTTGAAGAGCATTTACTGTTAATAGCCTGTGTCTTTCATGACACTAATGGATGGTGAATTACTTTTGTTTTAATTGAAACATATGTCACAGCAATATTTTGTGCTTCCGCTGATCTGAAGCTATTGTTCAAGTCTTTGTTGCAATCAGTTCTCAAACAATGCTCTCTTTGTCAGCAGTACAGAAGTAGAATGATTTTGATTTCTTCTCTTGCAAGATTGATACCCTGGAGAACCCACAGTTCCCCTCTGTACTTGCAGATGGTCAGTTAAATACTCCCATCTGGTTATGCTTGTTTTTCTTCTGGTTATACTTAGTTTTTTCTAAAAACAAAGCTAAATAGTAACCCACAAACAAATAAACAAAAAAGGAAAAAACCAAACAAAGAAAAAACCCAAACCCACCAACCAACTCCAACCAACTTATTGCATGAACAGCAGAACTAATAAAACTCCATTTCACAGAGTCTGTGCCCTGTGTCTTTATACTGCCGTAATCCAAGCATCACCTCCTCATCCCATACGGTCTCATTTCCTCCTTCCATTTCTCCTGCAATTTCATTTCCCTCTCTCTCCCTGCAGCATTTACTGCCATTTGCCCTATGGGAATTTTTCCTTGTTTTGTCCCTTCACGTGTCTCTCTCCCTTGGTTCAGTTGCAGCTACCTTGGAGCAGCCCATATACTGATTAGCTCACATTGCTATTTTGCATATTCCATGAAGGACTCCACAGCATTTCATAAATATTAATTAATGGATCCTTAACAATAACCCGGCACCATATATATATGTGCTATTATTCCTATTACATAGATGGGAAAGTTGGTCTAGTTTATCTTTGGTTGGTCGAAGTTTGGTCAAGTTTATTCTTTGCTAATTCTCTGTTTCACTTCTCCTTGAGTGACCATTTAATTTGTTCTTTTCTGGCTGCAGTTTTTGTTCAGAGCAGCTATTCTCATTGACAGGGGTTGTCAGAGTGTAGCCAACTCTCGTTATTTTATCGCAAGCCCTGTGATATTTGATAGCTCCCTTGCAACCACAGTTCCTGGGATCAGGTGATTAGGATTACTTGAGAAATTCACCTTATTACAACAAGTTTATAGCTCAATCAGCTAGAAAGATGGAAAATGATGGCAGGACTGAAAATGTTTAAAACAGGGTGAAAATAAACGCATATGTACTTTTTAAAAATACAACTGTTTTCAGGCATTTGTACCTTGTGATGTCAAGGGCTTTGTCTCAGGTTCGTCATTTAAGATATTGGTATGTGTAAGACTGCAGAAGCTACAGATTATTTCCCACTTTGGAAAGGAGGCAGAAAGCAAATCACTCAGTGAAGGCTAACATTTTCTGACCACAGATCCAAACCCTGCTAAAGCACCTAGGAAAAAATACATAAGTGGAATTATAAGCACATGTGAAGTGCTCCAATGCAGATAACACTGTGCTTTTTATTTCTGTAGTTTCTGCATGTGATCCTTCCATCCTTTTCTCTCAATAAGATACTAAGCAAGCAGGATAGGAATTTCTTTTGGCATCCGGAAGATATTTAGAGTCAAGTCAATAATGTTTACTGAAAGATTGTTACAATGAGTTTGCAATAACTCTGGTTACTTCATGCATTATTAAAAAGAGCATTTTGTAGCACTATTAAAATCGTAAACATTCCACTTTTTCTTTAGGCATTCACACAGAAAAACAAATTTAATCTGGCATAGTTGGAAGAGAAATTTAAATTTGTACTTAACTCAAGTTCAGCTAACAATAAGTAGAAAACATTCCTTTACCTGAAATGAAACTAGCAATATTTTATGTAGCCCTTTCCTTCCATCAAGGTTCTTTGCCATTTCATAAGTAATTAAAAACAATTACGTTAATAGCTGTGATCAGAAAAATTAACGAGAAATGCAAATGGCTACTTCAGATGCCAATTTGCTAATGGAATGCCATAGAGTATTTATAGACCAGAGAATGATTCCACCCGCAGTTTTGCTTTGTGCTGTTACATCCATCAGACCTTTTTAAACTACAGCACCTTTATTTTGTTGATGATTGTGATCATCCTCAGTAACAGCAGAAAGTGTCTCAGAAGTAATGGGTGCACATTAAGCAAGTTAACAGCAACTCTTGTGTATAAATTGGATCACTGATAATCAAGAGAGGTGTGTGGGAATGGGAGAAAATGCACAGAGCCTGCTAAGTGTGTGGGCTTCAAGAGCGTGGAGCATTTAATTTGGTAAAATGAAAATGTCTGTGCAAATAATTACAGAAAAAGGGCTAGCATTGTTCTTCCAGCTAGAAGTACACATAAGATCAGGCATAAACAAAGGAAGACAAACTAGCATCCTAATCATTAAGCCAGTTTTTAAACTGTAGTTAGTAACTCCCAAGAGAGTTAGCAAAGGCCTCAAGGTTGGACTGTGAAAGATAGGATTTTTTTAAAATATATTTGAATATTATTCTATACTCATATTTCGTACCTTATCAAAATAAAATCCCCACAAAAATCCCCACATTATGCAGATTTGCTACTGGCAGCAGCTGAGTTCCTCCATGACAAAGGAGCAGAATTATCTGTAATTATCAGCTCTATCAGTGTAGGAGTGGCTAATCACCTTTAGCCAAAACAAGTAAATGTACAGTGAAACTGATGGTGACTATATAAGGAGTTGCTTGTTCCTGGGTAACTGGTTTGGACCCAGGAGAGTTTACAGAGAGACAAAAATGTGGTAACACAAGAAGTTTAAGAAAACACTGAATGATGATACCAGTTGAACAACTGAATAATGGATACATTGAATAATAAAACCAGTTGATTGAGAAGTTGCTCTGTTAGTAAAGAAAGAAAGGGACCTTAATTTCTTTTGAAATTGAGTCTGATAAATATGAAGTTTAATAATGTCTTATATTATTTAGTACCTGCAAGAAGATGGTCACAGTTACAAAACAGCTTCCTTGGAAGTTCCTGGTGATTTCTGTATGGGTAGAATGCCATGTTAATCAAATAAGCAGCTGAATGACAGAACTTGTTCTGTCAATTTCATATTGCAGTCTAAAAATGATGGAAAAAAGGCCATTTGTTTCACTCTGGTGTTAATCCACTGGCATTGAGGAACACTTTGAATTAGCAACAAATTTGTAAGTACCATAAGTGTAATGAAAACTTCCACTCATGTATGACATGCTGAGCCCCATCACAATTCTTGGTCTACAGAGTTTTTGCCTTTTCATTTCTCTCAAAGGCAGGCTGTCGTTTTCCCCATTCCTTTCCCCATGATATGCCTCACTGGCAATGCAGCTCCGTACAGCCACCTGTACTGGCACTTCTGCTATTCCACAGAGAGTCCTTTGAATAAGTTTGTCAGCACTGTCATTTTTGGAAGGGGATTGGTTGATGAGACACTAATTTGATTGATTTTAACTCCCATGGAAATAGGCTCAAGCTTGTATTTACAGAAGGGGTTTGTGGACAAAGAGATGAACTAACTACACAAATAAAAAGGTTGGTTGTTAGGGCTAGAATCACAGGGGAGTTGAAGAGACCATAAAGGGGGGCAGAAGCATGACTCTGAGATGCCATATAACATGATCCTTTTGGGAAGAGTAAACAATGGAATAACTGGGTCAGCTGAGGAGGTGACAGATTATTTTGGTCAGTAACTTTTCGATGAAAAGCATAGTATAGATGCTGCACTTCTGTGGATGGGGTAACCAATTAACTTCACAATCTTGATTTTCAATTAAGGATCTTGGTTTTGCAACGCTGTCACAAAAGGAACTGTAAATTTTAATCCTGTTTAACATCTATTCTCAGTTATTTCTGTTAAAATTTTACTCCAGTCCCATTCAGCTATCTCTTTTTCTTTTCATGTAATGAATGCACTTTGTGAGATACGGGAAACCTACACCCTAGTGAAAGGGTACTTTTAATTTTTTCACCTCAGAGCCTTTTACAAACTCTCATTAATTTAAATTCCTTCCACACACCTGCTGAATAACCCAACACAAACAGAATGTCACACTCAAGAGCTCTGTGTGTATCACTTGGTCCGCTAAGTGTAGGAGCAAGCCAGATCCCACTGTGCATTAAAATTTCAGTGAAGGATTCCTGGCAACCCCATGTGCAGAATCATCACAGCACATTTATTCTTTACAGAGAGCCATCATCCACACAGATGCTGCAGAGAAATGTCAGAAGCAAAATAGAGCTCTCCCAGAGAAGATACAGGATCCTGACTGTGGGAGCTTGGGAACTGAAAATGCTTGGGGTTTGGCATGGTACTTTCCACTCTGAAAAACAAAGTGATGTTTATCTACTCACCACTCCTCTGACTTCTAATGAATCCTCCCTTTCAAGCTCCCTTCCCCAGCAACTTTTCAACTGGCTCCCACTGAAGCTGTTTTCCCTGTCTTGTTCTACCTCCAAGCCAGGCAAAGTGGGAGGGAAACAGTTTACCACGGTGTAGAAAGATTTTTGGAGTATGTCAATGGGTGGAGCACCAGTCTGGGACCTTCATGGTGTTTTGGATCTTTGTATTAAGCTGTGCTCAAACTGTGTTCACCCATCTTGAGTACCTGGTGTTTCTGGCGCAGACCCAGATGTGGTGTTTGCCTACGGCCTAGGAGAAATTGGAGTCTGGATCCTACAACTTGTGGTTTGATCAGGGAAAAGCAGTTTAGGCTGGGCTTTTGAGAGGGCAGGGCAGGACAGTAAGGGGAGCACATGCAGTCTGGAATGTAGAGCTGCAGGTCCCCCCCACATCTGCTTGGCTGCTAGCTCGTTTCCAGACCAGAACTCACCCCACAATTTGTGCACCTTTATCTGCTGGAGACAGCCATTATCAAGAAATCTTTTTGTGAGCAACATGCAAAGGCTTTGCAGTCTTTAACTGCTCATCAGGTCTGTTTCGGGAAACCACATATCAAATGTTGGTGGATAGGATGGACTTCTGGATCAGACTCAGCATGCCTAGGGAATGATTCAGTGGAGGCAAACTGTGGAACATGATTGTTTCTTTGAAATGTGGAGTTAAAGAAGGATCCTGGGAATGTGCTAATCAAGGTAAATTTATGAAAAAAAAAATACAGAAATTTTGAATCAACCTGTCATGCAATTTATTCAGGAAAAAATATCTAGCAAATTCTGAATGTGTTACCTGGCCACAAACAGAGCAGAGTTGAAGTAAGTCCCCAAGTACTGCTCCCTTATGAATGACTTTCCATACGCGCTTCCGTATGTGTTCTGTTACGTGGACATGGGTTTCAACACGTGATGTTTCTTCCCCATTCCTTCCAGGTCGATGTGGAGACTTGTCCTCCATGTAAATCACTGGTAAGATTAAGGCATTCAGCTTACTCACTGCAAATGCCTATCTTCCTTTATCCAATAATGCCTTTTAGGATTTGGCTTCCTGCCTTTGCTTAATATCCTCCCTGAAATCTCTTGCCAATGCACTTTCTCACCTAAGAGCCATTCAGGCTTGTAACGATCTTCATGCTTGGGAAAGTTTCATGGCTTTCATGGCTGAATGCCTATTAAATTATACAGATTTTTCTCTGCAGAGATATCGGGTGCTGTAAATTCTAGATTTTTCATGATGAAGGGATGGAGTACAGGCACATTTTTCTAAATATAACACTTTACTCCAAAAGGCTTCATGTGGAGACAGGGCCTGTCTGTCAGAACATGTCCTGCCAGGTAGCCCTGCAAGCTGAACCTCATAATGTATTTAATCCTCCATATTCGTTGTTGTGATCCATAAATACTAGACTTGCTTTAAAGTGATGATTGAAAGGGCTCAAGTTTTGCAAGACAACATTAGTAAAACTGTGAAGTTAGTCAGAGGATCAAGTATGTTTTTATACCCCATTTTAAGTAATCATTCCTCCCCTAAATTAAATAAGTGCTTCGTTCATTCAAAACAAAAATTTCTGCAGTAGGGCAACTCCTCACTGAGACAAGTTTTGAACCGTCCCTGCATGTTTAGCTTGGGGGAAGGAGGCTCTCTCTTGACTCACTGCAATCAGCTTCCCATGGTGATTCCTGTCTGCTCCGATACTGGAGATGCACAAACACAATGAGTCACTCTGGTAGCTCCGGAATCTGCTCACTATTCCCTTCGTTCTCGCAGCCGATGTAACCTGTGGCACTCTTAAGGGCTGGAGAACGGGGCTTTATTTATCTGGTGGAAATCTCTGCCACACAAAGGGGATACTATGGCATCATAATATGAAAAAACCTCATTACAATACTAAGAAACCCCAAACCTGCGCAGCCTCTTCTCTTCTGGTTGTTGGCAGCTTCCCCTCCGCTTCCTTGCCAGGGAAACCGGGATCTCCGGTCGGGCAGCCGTGACTGACACACGGCAGCGCCAGCAGCCTCACACTGCCGCGGATTTAAATGTTGGTGTACTATTTTATGTCGTGAAACACCCTGCTGGCTGCTTATTATTTACAATTCCAAACTTGACTCCTTGCGGATGGCGAGCCAGCTGCTCACCGCAGGACTCGCTCCTCGGGATCCCTGACAGACGCCTCGCTCGTCTCCCCGGTTCCCCGACATCCCCGCTGCCAAACCTCTCCCATCCCCATCTCAGAGAACCACGGAATGGCTCAGGCTGGGAGGCACCACTCTGGGTCATCTGGACCAAGCTCCCTGCTTAAGCAGGGTCATGCCACAGCACATGGCACAGGATTGCATCCAGACAGTTCTTGAGTATCTCCAGGGAGGAAGACTCCACAGCCTCTCCGCGACAAGCCGTTCCAGGGCGCGGTCACTGCCCAAGAAACAAGTTCTTCCGCATGTTCAGCTGGAACTTCCTGTGCATCCCTTTCTGCCCGTTGCCACGAAAACACATGCACAGCCGTGAAACCCCCGGCGCTTGTCCCTGCTTTAGCCGGAGGGTCAGACTTGCGCCGCTGCTGTTTTTCGGGATCAGCGCTCCGGGGCCCGCTGCCCCTCAGGCCGTTCCGTTCCGTTCCGTTCCCGTTCTGCGCGGCGCGGGCAGCCCCGCCAAGGCCCCGCTGTTAAGGGCGGGCGCGGCGCCGCCCCCTTCCTTTGCAGCCGGGCCGCCATTTTGTGCGCACGCACGGTGAGCGCTCGCTGCCCTCCGCCGCTCCGGGGAACGCGCTGGGGACACGGAGGGACGGGGACACGGAGGGGGGACGCGGCCGGGAGAGGTTGTGCTGCCGGCAGGGGCGGCCGGGGGCCGCCGGCTCTGATGGGAGCACCACGGCCTTCCTAGGGCGGGGAGCGAGGGAGCGAGGAGGCCGCGGGTTGCGGGTGGCCGTGCCGGGCGGATTGCGGGGGGCGGGCGGGCAGGAGGGAGGGTGCTGAGGGAGGAAGGGGCCACCGAGGCCCGCGGCGGGTGCAGGTGCGCAGTAGCAGCGCTGCAGCACGTGGCGGCGGGCCCGGCCACGCCGAGGCCGCCGGCGGGATGTCGGGGCAGGGAAGGCGGCACAGGGGTGGCTCCTCGGGGTGGGCGTCCCCGGGATGGCCCCGTAGGCCTGCGGAGCATGTGAGCCTTGTGCCAGACGTAATAGTGGCCCGTAAATACTGTGGTGGAGGCCGTGCTTTGTAAGGAGAGGCTTAGGGAGCAGGCAGAGGTATAATCGGGGACTTCTCACCACGGTGAGAGGAGGTGTATTCTGGTGCCTGGCAAGGACATGTGGAAGGACCATGGAACAACCAGCTGAAGTCAGAAGGAGAAGCTCAGACTGGATATAAGGGGAGTATTGTTAATGGGAACAGCTAGGCTTCAAAAACAAGCTGCCTAGGGAAGCTGTGCAGTAGGGTCTGGAGAGAAGTCATTCAAGGAGCAGCTGAGGTCTCTTGAGAGACCTCATCACTTCATCTTCTGCATGAGTGGAAGTGAAGGGGCAGGCACTGATCTTTGTGGTGACCAGAGACAGGACCCAAGGAAGTGGCATGAAGGTGTGTCAGGGGAGGTTTAGTTTGGGTATTAGAGGGAAAAAGGTTGTTCACCTAGAGGGTGTTTGGGCACTGGAATGTGGGGAAGTGGTCACAGCACCAGCCTGGGACAATTCAGTAATCTTCTGAGCAATGCTCTCAGGTACATGCTGTGACTCCTCAGGTGTTGTGCACAGAGCCAGGAGTTGGTCTTGGTGGTCCTTGTGGCTCCCTTCTGATGCGGAATATTCTTTGATCCTGGAAGAGTTTCAAGACCTGACTGGAGAAAGCTCTTGAGTAGCCTGGTTTGGTCTCATAGTAGACCTTGCTGTAAGCAGGAACTAAACAGAGTGGCTCGCTGGCATCCATTCTAACCTGAGTTAACCTGTGGTCCTATAAGCTCTGATTTCTTTGGATGCCTAAGTGAATGAGTACCATTGCTTAAATTGAAGCAGTGTCATTCTGAATAGGCTTACAGACTCCATTAATCTGAAATACCTGAAAATCCCATCAGCGTTGTGGTGAGTGAGGTAGTAGTTCTGAATAATTTGCCTTCATTTTTACAGTAATCAGCCAAAATGACGAACACAAAGGGAAAGAGGAGGGGGACGCGTTACATGTTCTCCAGGCCCTTCCGCAAGCATGGTGAGTGCCCCTTACAGTGCCAACACTGCATCCACTTGCTGACCTGATGGACAGCTGCAGTCCCTGGGGATGGACTCTGAAAGAAGGGCTTGTGCCGAAGGATTTCTGACAGCTTGGGCTAAAAACTGGAGAACTGTACACAGAGCTCTGAGCTCTTACTGCAAATGCGTTGGTATTCTGATCGCTCGACAGTAGCCACAGTGCTAATTCTGTCAGTGCTTGAAAATTAATTTGAAGGTGAGGAAAATATTTCAGCAGTTACTTAAAACATAGAGGGTTTTCTCCTCTGATCAATAAGCAGTTGCATTTAATTGATATATTAAATAGTTTAATGTCTCTTCAATTTTGGCATTAGGAACACAAATCTATTTTTTCTTTAGCTCAGCAGTTTTAAAATTTAAAGTGTGTAATTACTGCTTTAAAAAAATGTGGTTTGATTTTTTAGGTATTTAGGAAGACTGTATCAAATGCATGATCTGTGTCCCCCTTCCTTTTTAATGCATGCATGAAATTCCAGGCTTCTGAAGTATTCAAATTTGTATCTCTTAACAGGAGTTGTGCCTCTGGCTACCTATATGCGGATCTACAAGAAGGGTGACATAGTTGATATCAAGGTACTTTCTGCAGTGCTGGGTAACTAAAAGCTAGAGCAGTGTGGTGCTGTGCAGTCTCCAGTTCCTTGGGTTGGACTGTTTTGTTGCTTGGCTCATGTGTGTCAACACAAGTGCCCACTGCTCACTTGGGGAGCAACGTTGCAATGACAGTGCTACCAGACCGGTAGTAGCACCTCAGTGTCCTGTGCTGGTGTAGGTGGGGTTTTGTAGATACATACAACTTGGCTGTGCTTTGTTACGGTGTGTTCAGCTGAAAAATGGGAGTGAAATATGCCATAGCCAATGTTTGAGATGGCTGCAACTTCCTCAGCTGTCACTTTAGTAGATGTTCTCTTATGAGCCATGATTTATGGTGGGGCAGTTCATAGTTACGTGATTGAAAAGCTATACTAAAACTAAAAATCAAGAAATAAATGTAAGGATGCGTCATATATATTAATAAAGGGGAGAAAGTGAAGCAGCATTTCCCATCACGTGGTATTTTTTAGAACTTGTCCTTCAAAGTCAACTGTGCTTTCACAGCTGAGTTGTAGTGAATGTAGTGAATGTGAAAGCCTTTCATCAAGAATTCCTACTTGGTTGAATCCTTTGGTTTCATTTGGAATGCTATGTTCTTGTAGCAGTCACATGGAAGGGGATGTTTAATTTGCTAGTTTGTTGTTTGACTTGGAGAATGTGTTGTTCAGAGTTGACGCTGTCTCACGCACTGGAGCTTGATGATGAATGTCTCTTGTGATTGCTTGCTCTTTCTGTGAGCAAAGTGATCAGTCATTTCACCGACACTGAAAGCTACCAGAACTGACAGAAAATTTGGTAGTCTTCAGCTGCAAAATTGGTTATTAATTCCAACTTTAGGATAAAACGGAAATATTTTAAAAGAAGTTTCAAATAATTTGAAATGTATACATTAAATTACTTCTGAAAGAAAAATTCTTGATGCTACTTTCTCCTCCCCCTCCCCCCCTTTTTTTTTTTGCTCCTTAGGGTATGGGTACTGTTCAAAAAGGCATGCCCCACAAGTGTTACCACGGCAAGACTGGAAGGGTGTATAATGTTACTCAGCACGCCGTGGGCATTATTGTTAACAAGCAGGTTAAGTAAGTAATGAAATTTTATGTATTGAAACTTGATATTTGAGAAAGTTGAACTGTAACTGCACCCTCCTTTCACTTTGCCAGTTAGACAGTTCTTGTCTTGATTGGTCATTCAAGGTGGGTAAAGTGTATTTCCTTTTTATAACCCAAGCAAATGATGCTCATTTGACTTGGATCCTGTCAGAGGAAACAGTTTTTGTTTTTCTTACCAGCACCTGAAGTCACATTACCTAGCAGGACTTCTCAGCCAGTGTGCTGGTATTGAAGCCCTTTTTAAATACTAGTCTGTAGCTGTATCCAGCTGAATTTTGTACAGTTTGGTCAAAAAAAGACAAGGTTTGTTTTTTTTTTGGAGCTGGACTGCTGTACATTGGTAATAAAATGACTTGTTTGTATGCTAAGAGGCCAAAATGATGTATTCCCCACAATTTTAATTTGAAATTGTCAGCACGTTGTTACACATTACATTGTTATATAATAATAAGCTTTTAGTTACATATGTTGTACCTGCAGATGTGCATCTGTAGCTGTGTTTTGAGGTATTACCCTTTAAAGAAAAATAACCTGTAATTGAGCTTTTGGAGTTACTTCTGTAAGGGCTGTAAGTCTTCATTTAAAGTGACCTTTTTCAAGTGAAGATTAAAAACTGACTCCCTTTCTTAGGGGCAAGATTCTGGCCAAGAGGATTAATGTGCGTATAGAGCACATTAAACATTCCAAGAGCAGAGACAGCTTTCTGCAGCGTGTGAAGGAAAATGAAAGGAAGAAAAAGGAAGCAAAAGAAAAAGGCATTTGGGTTCAGCTGAAACGTCAGGTAATGTTTCTGTTGAGGTCACAGTCCTTCTGCAGGAGGTGACTTAATTCTTGGGGTAGTGGCCTCATGCAGCATGTCTGCATCTGGGATGTTTGGTGCCTGAGCAGAGCTGGTCTCTCTGTGCCAGATGACAATTGTAGCTCTGAACAGAGGGTTGGGTGCTTCCTGTGCTGTTGCTAGTCTGCAGCAGCAGCAGCTCTGGATGGTTTTAGGGTCAGTAGAGTCTTCGGTTAAGTAAAATTTTTAGTTGCAACAGGTTCTGTTGTAACCCTTGAAGGAAAGAATTAATAACCAGACTTCAGAGAAGAGGTAATGGCTATTGCTTCTGAAACTGCAGGATACATCACTCCATGCTCATTGGGTTGGTGAGCTGCAGAGAGTTAAGCATAGGTTTTTTAACTGCCTCTTTCAGCAGCAAGAGTCAGGCAGATGATTTTCTTACTGCTACTCCTTGAATCAAATTTATGAGACGAGGAGTGGTAAAATTGCTGTAATGTTTATATAATAAGGCACTAAATTGTTGACCAAATGTTATTGTCTGAAAAGTTGCTTTTGAGCTGCAGTACCATGAATTTTTGTTTTTTATTTTTCTGTTTACAGCCTGCTCCACCAAGAGAAGCACACTTTGTGAGAACTAATGGCAAGGATCCAGAGCTGCTGGAGCCAATTCCTTATGAATTCATGGCATAATGTATGTTTAAAAAATAAAGATAAGATTTTGGACAAGTGTATGTGATTGTGGCTGATTCATTTAGTTGAGCTTGGGGCTTTTTTGTTTGAACAGATGCTTTAGAAGCCTTCTTTTATTGAAGTTTATTTATTTAGCTTGCATTTACCATGATGCTTAGTCATTTAAATCATCTGCAGCTTTTGCTGACGAGTTTTGTCATTTATATAGATGATAAATGCTAGGAACATTGAAATTTGGTAGTGCTTAGTAATGATCACGAGCTATTGTGAGGGGACATGGAATATTTCACCAACTTAGAACTTGTGTCAAGAACTGCCCAGTGCCACTTGATTTTTTTTTTTTTTT
>VWYO01025731.1:20890-83684 GCA_013400275.1 Rhadina sibilatrix
GGCGGTGTCGCAGCTGGAGCGGGGCGGTGCAGGGGGAGCGGGGCCTTTAAAAGCCGCCGGGGCCGCCTGCTCCGCGCGCTGCCGGCCGAGCCGAGCGGAGCCGTGCGAGCCCTCCGGCTGCCCAGCCGCCTCTCCCATGCGCCTGCCGAGCATGTCCCAGCCCTTCCTGCTGGCGCCCATCGCCGAGTGCCCCCCGGGACCGCCCGGCGCCCAGGTCCGCCTGGCCGTGCTGGGTGCCCGCGGCGTCGGCAAGAGCGGTGAGTGCGGGGCTGCCCTTCCCCTTCCCCTGCCCGCCCGTCCGTCTGTCCGTCCCGCCTAACGCGGCGCTCTGTGTTTCAGCCATGATCGTGCGGTTCCTGACCAAGCGCTTCATCGGCGACTACGAGCCCAACACAGGTGAGTGGGGCGGGGGGCGGCGGGGACGGGCGCGGCGCGGCCCCGCGTCCGGCGGCTCACGGCTCTCTGCTCCCCAGGCAGCCTCTACTCCCGGCTGGTCCATCTGGACGGGGACCACGTTGCCGTACAGATCCAAGACACGCCGGGATGCATCCAGGTACGGAGATATTTTGGATCAATCGGTTCCTCTCTGCTACCCGAAGTCTCAGCTTTTGAGCCCAAATTTCCTGCATGCTCAGACTTCGTCTCCTGAAACAGATCTCGGGCTTCCCTTTGGACCCGTTTGATGGTGCTGTGATACAGCCTTTATACTTTCACGACCCAATGCCGAATCTGTGCTCTCTGTTGTACCGCAGGTGCAGGAAGACTGCGTGCAGGTGCTGGACTCCCTGTCCAGGTGTGTGAAGTGGGCAGAGGGCTTCCTGCTGGTCTACTCCATCACAGACTACAGCAGCTACCAGTCAGTCCAGCCTCTCTACCAGCACATACGCAAGGTGCACCCCGATGCCAGGACTCCCATCATTATTGTGGGGAACAAAGCAGATCTCCTCCACGCCAGGCAAGTACAGGCGAAAGAGGGACTACAGCTGGCAGATGAACTGGGCAGCCTGTTCTTGGAAATCTCCACCAGTGAGGACTCGCAAGGTGTCTGTGACGTCTTCCAGTATCTTTGCAAGGAGGTCAGCAAACTACAGCATGCCGGCAGCACGGACAGGAGGCGGTCATCCATCATCCCTCGGCCCAAATCTCCCAACATGCAAGACCTAAAGAGACGTTTCAAACAGGCTTTATCTTCCAAAGTCAAGTAAACCTCCCAATGAGATCCCAAATAAATAGAATTTATTTTTGTAAACTAGTTAATAAAAATCTCTATTTTTGTACTAATGCCAGCAGTGTAGAAGTAAGTATGTCAAGGCTTGCAATTTCCTTGCTGTTCTCTCATTTGACTGATTGGGTTATTTTTGGAGAGAAAAAAAAAGAAAAAGAAACTGCATACCAGCTAAATAGAGGTAGTTGAAAGGGGACTTTTGCCAGGAGGTTTTGATTCCATTTCTTTTTTGGGAGGACTGGGATTTTTTGTATTAAGCTACTCATATGATTTTCTTTGGAGGCCTCCAATTCCTGTTTGTAAGATGGGAGTGTTAATGATGTAAATCATTACCTGCCTTTATACAATGCTTGGAAAGCCCTTGGTGGAAAACTTTGTAGGAGAGAAAAAAAAAAAAAAAAAAAAAAAAGCTGTATTAAACATGAAAATATAAAAGTGTCTGTAAGAATTCTGATTATAACAGAACTGTTTTCCTCCCTTAAAGCTGCTGTTTTGCTTGTACCTGTAATAGCCTGAATGCTGATAGGCCATTAGGAATGAGCTCCAATTTCTGATGTGCCTTAGAGATCTGTTCTACAGAATTAATCATTTGAGCCCCAAGCGTTTAACAGGAGGGTTGAGTTTCTCCTACAGATTGCTGTGGAACAAAGTGCTGAGCAATCCACAGCAGAGGAGTGTGTGGGTTGGCTGCTGCTTTCTCTGGAGACGTGAGATAGGAAGGACTGATGCGTGGGTTCCCTGGACAGAAAATAGCTACATTTAAAAGGAATCACACCTTTCTCTTCATCAGAGTAATTTTGTAGCTATTGGAAACAGGTCAGACTTTACTCTCACTTCACATAAACTCTAAACCATACTAGAATGGGTTTTATTAACTGTTTGGTGGATGTCTGAGCATGGAACGTAGGTTTTACACTTCCAGTATGCCTCTGAATTATGTATGTAAGAAATAAAACTACTCCATGCTGAGTAGAAAGTGTGGAAGTGGATTAATCTGTAAAGGGGAAACTCACAGTCCTCAATCAAGTGTAAGTCCAGTAAGATTTTATGAAGTCTCACAGATTAAGTCAAATGACCACTTCCTTCTTCCCTTGTGTTAGGAAAGGCAGGTAGGTGCTGTGCCTTGCAGTTAGTGGGCAGTCCCTGTTGTTTCTGATCCCTTGAAGATTCCTGGGCCACATTCACTCTTTATCTGCGTCTGAGTCTTCCTGATGGTGGTAACTGAGGGGAGGGTGACTGAGCAAGTTGAAGATGATGCTCTGTGCAGAAGCACCAGAGGCCTGTGTGAGCACTGGGCAGGAGTGTGGGGTGCCAGCAGCACTATTCCCCACTCAGGGCTATGTGCACATCTTCAGTCCAGGCATATCATCTATATATCTCCTCCCTGAAAGCCCCGTGCTGCCCTACCAAAGGGCACAGGAGAGCTGATACCCCGACCTGCAGGAAAAGACTGGAACTGGGACCGCAAGCTGGGTCCAAAACTCATGGAGCTAATTCATGTCAAAAGCATGGTGACAGCCTGGACAAACCAAAGTACTGTTTAAACATGTTAATACAATGTTTAACACATATTAAATATTTCTTTGCTGTGATTCATTCTGCCAGGCCCAGGACTCAGGGCTTGAGGGGAGCAGAATGATGGGGTTGGTGAGAATGAGTGTGTCCCTGGCAGACTTGAACTCACCACATGGACCATGTGTCCATGGGGAAAATTGAAGAGGAACTGAAAAGTCACAAGTGGGATATTTGTGAAACATTTCACCATCTTGAAACCAGGATAACAAATTGTTTCTGAGAGAAAATACCACTCTGGTAGAGTTACAGCTGTTTTTTTAACCTGCAGCTTTTGTCTTTGGAAATGATTTCCTACTCATGTATCCACTACAGACTTTCACCAAGCAAGTTGCTAAAGATATTCAGTGCACACATGGTACAAAATATGCCAAAGGGGCAAGTAACGTGTACTGGACAAGTGTGCATCTCACCATGGTCCTCAATGACTGGGTGAAAAATCACATTAGGCACTGACTTAGGTGCCTCTCACTGCCCCTGGCAAAGCAGGAGCTTGGGTCCCCACTCTGGTATAGGGGGAAGAGTTTGTGCAGGAACCAGTGGACACCTGAGGGGCAGAGATGGGCAGGAGCAGGGGGATAAATGCACTCATTTTCCCCATCTCTCTCATGGGAAAAAGCTAGAGATGGCTCTTGCTACATAGGCACCCATGCTCAGGTCAAGGCACAAAACCTCCTGTCTCCAGCCCATGCTTCTCATGCTGTTGGGCTGTTTCAGCCACATGTCAGGAGCAGGATGAGCCCCTCAGGGATGTAATGGGGAATGTGGGTGATTAGGGCATGCAGGTTAGGATTAGGGCAGGGAGGGTTTCTCTGATCTGCCTCCAAATTAAGGCAGCAGCTGCTTTGGGCCACTCTGGATAACACTTTTGGGTAGGGATACATGAATCAGGCATTTATGCTGTTCGTCTGAATTTCCCCTGGCTGGCATAAATCTACTCTCACCCAGAAGTCTTCAACCCTGAGCTGACAGGTAAAGCACAGGAAGGACCTGCTGGATCCCAGCACATTTTAGCCCAGCATTTTCTTAGTCCCGAGTGAGGAAAGAGAGGCACACCAGGACAGGGAGGGCAAACTTATGCCTTCCCTACTGAATACTTGCCATCTCCAGTCTCTAAGCCCTTCGCAGAGGGGGCAGGGTGGCTTCAGGAGGGTAAGTGGCGTATAGCCTGGCCTTGCTCCTTGATCAGAGCAAAATATGCATCTGCCTCTTTCCTCCCACCACCTCCGCTATGAAACAGAATCACAGCAATTTTCCCTGACAAGACGGATGAGTGGGTTTTCAGAAGCGGGGATGTGTGCAGCATCACACACTATTATGGCTGCTACTACATCAGCATCTCCCCGCCGTTGGACTATTTTGTCTATTTATCTCCAAGCTCTGAAATCATCCAGCAATGCTTTAAGGCTTCATGAATTTTAAAATAGCAGCTGCCATCAACCTGTTCTGTGCACTTCAACTCAGCAGCTGCACATCCCTCGGCAGGGATAGGGATGTTTTCTTTTAAAAGCTCTATGGATGTCCCCTTTATTTTCTGCCCCACTCGACCACCTGGACCCAGGCTGCTTCCTCACTGTCTCTTGATGGGGGCTTGCCTTTCAGCAAAGCAAATGGTCAGGGCTGCAGGTTCATGCTGTATCCTGTGGTTTGTTTGTATGAGGGACTGTGGACAAGGCAGACTGTGAACAAGGACTGTGTTCACACCATAGGCAAGAGTTGGATTCAAGCTTCAGACAGAGAGCAAAAATGATTGAGATATGGGTGGATGGATGGATGGACGGATGGATGACTGGAAAGAAATCTGCATCCCATGCATGGATCTCCTGTACAATGATTTTATTTCTGTGGGACTTCATTAGCTTTTGGTGAATGGAAGGTCTGAATAGATTCAGAATAAAGTCCTTAGCAAAGGTGACCTTTTATAGCAGTTGCACTTGGCACATGACCACTGGTGATTCACATCAGTATGGCAGCAGGATCTCTTCAGTTTCTCCTGAAGTGAGGATCCAAAGTCCATTGTCCTTCTAGGATCAGTATCTTTGAGGGTGATGCTGTTGTTGGGTCACTGCACTAAACTGCAGTCAAAACTCCAAAGAACTGTGTCCCTGAGGTACCTGCACTGACATCCCTGAAAACCTTGTTGCGAGTAGAGCATGGTTTACAAAACAGCAGCTCAGACTGGATCTGGGGTAATTAATGACAATTCAGATTTCCCTATTGATTCTTAGACTTGCTCTTCCACACTCTCTTCATTTCACCTATTTAAAAAAGGAAGAAAGCAAAGACTTTGAAAATGGTTTTGAGGGAATTGGTTCATGAAGTTTTCTTACTACATTCAATGCTTGATGCTTTTGACTGAAAGAATAATAAATGTATATTGTGACTCGTTATGCCAGTGTATACTGTGGAGCATAATCAGCTATATACTATCTTCCCACACTACCAAAAGAAAAACTAGGATATAGAGACTGAGCTTTCATTTCAGTGCCCTGGGATACTTGATTTACAACTGAAAAGCTATGTAGTGAATTTTGCATAATGATTACAGCGCTTCATAGATGTCATAGCTGCTGTTTTGAAAAATGTGCTTGGTTGTTTGCCATCCACATTTTTCCTTTGTGACAGAAAATATGCAGCCCTAGGAGCAATCCTCACCAGGGGCCCTTATGGTGTGAGCTGCTGGGTAGAGATGGCTGCTTCAGCCCCATGCTCTGCCCTTTGGGCTTTGCTGGCCAAGTGTTTGGGCAGACGCACCCACGTACCCAAGCTTGTGGTGTCATGGTTCAGCAAATATATTTTGCTCTTGACCTGTGCACAATATTTCCATTAAAATGTATCTGTCCAGGAAATTGTGCAAGGTTATTTGTCAGCCTGCATTACTGGGAAGTAGTAATTAATTCTTAAAGCTAGAATATTTCTCTTCTAAGGTATTTGGCTCTTTCCACATTACTGAAAACATCCTCTTCTTAGGTTTCAAATGGTCCTTGTAAACATTTCATAGTAATTTTATCCCTTGGGATGGCAAGCCAGTATCAACAAATATTGTTTCTGGGAGCAGCTCAGAGAAGAAGGGACTACAGCTCTCCCCCAGCTGGGACAGTGAGGTGAATTACAGACTCCTGTCCTGCAGCTGACACTTCCTTCCACTCCTGCAAACAAATCCCTGAGCAGGCAAAGATATGTGCCTGTTGTTTGGGGCTCAGAGCCTGAACCCTTCCCTTGGTGGTTTGATCTGAACCATGCTCAGCAAGCAGACCTCCCAATGCTACCATTTCCTCTTGGTATTAGAAGTCCAAACATCTCTTTCAAGCCTAGAAGACTGATCTGGCAGAAGTCCGAGCAGTGCAGAGATCATGGAGAAACCATAGCGACAGCAGCCTGGTGTTGGCAGCATCTTAGGATCTGAAGCAGATAAGGAGGTGTTGCCTTCCTGTAACAAAACAGCAGGCAATAAATATGGATGTGATTAGGCTGATTTGGTTGAAAATTCTCTTGGTTGAAAATTCACAGCACTCAGATGCTGAGGAAGAGAAGGCCTGGCTGTCACCCCAGCGTGCCCAGGGCCAGTGAGGAGGGCAGCTGCCCCCCATCCCCCAGGAGTTCACCCTGGGTCTTGCCCGTGGCTAGGGACACTCCCCTCACCTCAACTGAGACTTCTCAGCAGCTTCTGAGTAACTGCAGCCCATGGAAAGGGGATATGCCTGAGATAGATCCTTTTGCTCCTCCACAGGGAGAAACCACCCTGCATGATGCCTCCACCGTGGGGGCACCTTGGTCTGTGCCCCCCAGCAATGAGGAGGTAAGGCCACATTCCAGACTTACAGCATTTTTTTCATTCTTCACCATCTGTGAGCCTCTGAACTGAGCTGAGGAAGAGCTGGTCTGGGCTTTAGACATGAAGTAACCACTCCATCAGTACAGACAGGAGGAGCATTTGAGGACTTCATATCAAAATCATGATTATTTTTACTCTTTCTCTTATGCCTCATGTCTCAGACAGCATATAGAGGCTAAACCAGAGAGCTCTGCTTGGGTTTAATGCATTCTTCAAGGCGCTCAGTATCCCATCCAAGTGGCAGTGTCCCTGCAGATTAAAGGTACTTAAAACACAGCATTAGTCAAGAGGGAATTTTTACATCTGCCCAAGTGCTGCTCACACATGGCTTATTGAAAAGCCTCCTAATGGGCTGGTTTGTGGCTGTTGCACAACAAGGCTTTGGCTGTTATTAGAATGTGCATTAGATGAGCTACAGCACCTGCTCTGTGCTAGGGGGTCCCCATCCCTCAGCCACACAGCACGGGGAAAGATGCTGTATTATTTTAAGGAAGGCCTTGGAAAGCACTGGTGTTCCTGCAGTGAGCTCAGTCAGGTGCAGGTGGGCTCCATTTCCTTCAAACAGGTACCGGTAAGTGATCTGCTATTAAAAAATGTTTATAAAATGTCATATCTGGATGCTCATGTTTTTTCAGCACATAGCAAATAGATGTAGATGGAGTGTGACTTCTGGTGACCCTTCAGTATTTAAACAGGAAGATGCAAACGTAAGAGTTAGCCTGAGTCCCACATGCCTCTCACATGCCAATGGTCCTGCTGTAGAAGAGCCTGTCTAGAATTAAGGGTTATTGGCAGGAGGCAGAGGTCTGTGCTAATTCAGGCTCATACCTTGAAGATAAAATATGCATCTGGTTGTTGAGGTGACTGCTAATTTTAGCTCTGTTGTTGAATAATGGTTTAGCATTAATACTCTGATGTAAATCTGTCCATATTTCTTATGCAAAATTACCATCTCAGTAGTGAAACAGGCTTCTTTGATTTTGCCTGGATGCTGGAGAAAGTGCACAATAAATATGCATTCAATTAGCTTAATGCGAGTGAACAAAGATGTATTCCCTAATATAGCTGCAATTCCGAGAACTGATGCACCAAACCCAATGAATTGTTTTCCTAGGCTTTTGATTGTTTCAGGGATTTCTGATCAAGCTTGCTTAGAAGGCATTATGATCTGTTTGTCTGTGTTAATGAGACATTCACATACAAAGCTGATAAAATACAAGAAAGACACGAAGCAGAACTGAGTTATTTTAACCTGGGCAGTGAGCTGTCTTGCTGGCTGCATTGTCCTCTAGCGTAGTGAAGGAAAAACACAGGAGGAAATTGGGAATTTCAGGGGTTCACCCTCATGTGGACAGAGCAGAGGAGAGGTAAGGAGATGTCAGTTCTGCTTCCAGCCATGCCACCCAGGCACACGCCTGTGTGCTGTACGATGGGAACTGGTAGTTATAAAAGTTTCTTGCTTACCTGGAGGAAACACAATGGGCTCCTCCCACTGCTTGTGCCCCTTCTAATCTTCAGATCCACCCAGTAGAGAGTTGAGCTGGCAAATGTAGCTTAAGACACTGGGGAAGTTCCTGCTGGCAACTGCCTGAAAGTCTCCACGGTTGTGCCTATGCTTCCAGCTCAAAGAGAGCTGGAGACTGAATCCCTGTCCCAACATCCAGTGGACTGGTCCATACCCACTCTGCTTAAAGCTAATTGCCCCTAGATTAGGAAGGTCTGCATGAAATAATATTCAGTCCTGGGGCTGGTCTCTTCTGGGCCCCTTGGGATACTCAGGTCCTCAATGATTTTTTTTCCTTTTTTTCTTTCCCCCTGCAGTTCAAAATACCCCAAATTATTGGGGAGCTGTGTTTGAGCTCCTAAGAGTGGTATTTTTAGCATCTTGGTGTTTTCTTGCACAAGGCTCGTGGAGGCATTTTATAGTGCAAAGCCCACCAGGGTCCTGTTACAGGGTCCTGTTACAGGCGGTGTGGGCAGGACCCAGCACCACCCCATCCGTGCTGCCTTTTGGGAGACAGCTTGTGGGATTGAGCTGTTCCCAGGGCAGTGCTTGAAGGGAGCTGGCTGGGGCCACCCACAGAAGAGATAGGCAGTGTCAGCTGGAGTAGGTGGGCAGAATTCCACCAACAGGGGTCCACTCAGTGACCCTCCTTCAGGCCCCTGAAGAGACAAACCTGTTCACCTCAGTGAAGATGAGGATGTTTTTCTATAGCTTGCCACTAATGTAGAGAGTTTGGCTCCATTATCTTTGTCATTCCATTTCATGCAGATTCAGGCTGATTTTAGACCTCTCCTAAGCCACCTCTTTGCCAGACTGCCCAAATCCATGCTCCTTAGCATCTCTTTGTGGCTCATGTGCTCTAGGCCACTGACCGTCCTGTGGAGTTTCTCCAGTTCCTCAATGAACTACTGAACTGCAGGTTCTAAATGGGACAACACTTCTGGGGCAGATTTACTAGCACTGAGTAAAAAGGGAGCAATAACTGCTCTCCAACTGTGCTGAAGTCTCATAGCAAAGCCCAGGTTCTTTCCTGCAGGGCTGTTATGTAGGCAGAAGGATGCCACCCCACATCAAAGCAAAAGGTTTGCACTGCTCTCATTAAACTCCATGGGATTTCTACTGTCACACATCCCCAAGTTTCTCAAGGTCCCTCTGGATTGCCTCTGCCAGCTCTGCCAAATGGAGATGGCTGTCATTACTTCTAATCTATTACCATCTGTAAATGTGCTGAAAGTGCCCTCTGTGTCATCAGCCTGGTGGCTGATGAAAATACTGAACAATATCAACTCCTGTGTCATTCCCTGGGGTCCTGTGTTCATTACTGGCTGCCAGATGGCCCATCACAACATTGATTATTATTCTTTGACCTAATGGTCCAGCTAATTTTTGGTCCAGCTAATTTTCAATCCATCTAACAATTTGTTCATCCAATTCATCTTTGCTCAGGTTTTGCATGAAAATGCTGCAGGAGAATTTCCAGCTGTCAGAACTGTTTATGATCACTGTGAGTTTCTGATAATGGACAGCAGCCATGAGGTCATACCAGCACCCTCAGCTGAAGCTTGCCTGCTCACCTGAATCCCAGTGCTTACAGCTTTTCCTCTCATTGGTTGTTTTCCTTTTTCTCAAATCATGCTGGGTATGTAAGATGTAGGAGTAAGCGTTGCCAATGAAATGTCTGCAAAAAAACCCCCAGCATTAAATGCTTTGGTCTTTTTTGCTTATCATCTTGTCAGTGGGTTGGCTCACACCTTTGTTGATGGACTCACAATTTCTCCACATTTGCTTTTGCTGCTAAGACATGTGTAGCATCCATTCTTCACATTTCTTCTTGTGCCATGCAGTCTAAGCTCCAGCTGAACTTTGTCCTTTCTGATTTCATCCCAGAGTAAATGATCAATGCTTACAGGCTCCTTTTGGTTGCCTGCCCATGCTTCCAGTCATTGTTATCTCTTATTTTGCATGTCAGTTAATTGAGAAGACACTTGCTCAGACAAGGAGATGGTTTGCTCCTAAGCTGTCATTTTCATACTCCCTGGGCCACTGTTACTCTTCTCTGATCTCCCAGGCCTTCAGCTGGATTTAGGGTGTCAGGTCACAAGTGTTCATCCTTGGCATCCCACCTCCAGACTGCAATCCCCCATCTGTCTGCACTTTGGGTCCATGGCACCAGCTCAGATCTCACCTGATTTCTGAGAAGCACAGACTTATTGCTGAGGAGCCCTCCTGCCCTCAGGCATTTCAGCTCTGTCTCTGTGGGCCTTTTCTTGTCTCCTTCATGTCAGCTGTAAAGAAGACAGCAAATAATGGATATAAGGTGCAGCACAGGGTTTTAGGCCAGAAATCTGAACATAATTTCTAAGAGTCTGGGCAGTTAGGTCTGGAAAAGGAGCACATTAATCCCATACAATCTCACCCTTCAGAATTTTTTAAGAAGAAGGAGGAGGACAGTGGGGTTAGGTACTCCTGCACTGAGTCTGGAAAAACTGGATGAATTTCTAAGCCCTGCACAGCCCCAGTTTCTCATCATCTCTTCAGTGTACCATCTTTGTTCAGCTGTGAGCCTCTTTCCATTTCAGCTCCTTTCTCCACATGAGCAGATCCTCAAGGGCTCTCTCTGACCCTCCCATTTTCTGGTCTACAAAAATGCATTTCATTCCTTCCTTCCTTATTAGGACCTCCATGTCTTCATGGTCAGCAGATCCATCTCTTCATGGTTTGGAAAACAATGGAGCCATGCTAGTGGGTGCCTGTGAGCACAAAAGCTCCTTGGGGAAAGGGGCTGTTATCTGGAGATATAACATCCTCCATCTCCCTGGACAACAGGGCTGAAGGCTGCCACCCACCCACCAGCTCCTTCCTGGAGGACCCACAGAAATGCAGGGAATATGTGCTGCTGATCTTGAAAGGGAGCTGGAAATACAAACCAGAACCAGTCTCCTCACTGCATGGCTTCCCACCACCAGCACTGGGAATACTGCTGGGTGAGATGGAACTGGAAACCTCCCTTTGTCTGTTGGAGCAGCTCCCATCTAGCAGGGAACCCATGCTCTCAAGCATGACTGTCAGCAGTGGCTTGAACACTGCCAGGGAGCATTTTAGATGACTTAATTCAGAGAATCACTCAGCAAATACCAGCAGAAATCTGGTATAATTGTCATAATTTCCACTCTCAGCGGTAACTCCCTTTTGTCCTCCCCATGCCAAAAAGCAACACAGCTGTGCCCTGTGCCCTGTGGCCCTATGTCCCTGTGGTCAGGACACTTTCTCCATGTCCAGCTGAGCAGCATGCCATGGAAACGTTGCACCACCTCATCAATCACTTGAGATCAAGTGTGGAATGTGGGGCTCTGAAACCACTGGAGATGAAAGCCCTGGAGCTCAGGGTGCAGGATTTGCTCCCCAGGGGAGGCTCCAAGGGCAACTACCCCTGCAAGGGCAGGAGCTGCTCCTGCCTGTGCTGCCCACCCTTGTCTTTGCCAAAAACTTCAGTCAAACCTGGGCTGAAGCTCTTCACTTCAGCATGTGCATTTCCAGAAAAAAACAGTGCTATCTAATCACATCCACTCTTCCCCAGCCCTCCTGCAGGTCAGGTTTACCCCATGGGAGCCACAGTTAAGGACGTTCCAAGTCACAAATCTCTGCCCCAGTTAGCTAAAACAAGATGTTATAAATGCAAAACCACCCCCAAATGTTTTCATTACCTAATGAAATCAGCCTTTTCGTCAGTGAGTTTTTGTGATGTGCAGTTTCACATCTTTTCAAAAGTGGTTTATAAAAATATTAGCCCATGGATGCTCACTGCTCTGTTTTAGTTCCCAGTGAACACTCAGCATTTGCTGCAAAACTGTGAGAAGGTGGGATCTAGTTCTGAGATGGTGTTTTGCATGCTGCAAAGGGTGAGGATAAGGAAGATGATGTCCGTTTTGGGGGGCAAGTATTGTAAGTATAACAGTGTGCATTCAAGTAGTACAACACTACTGCTATAATAGTTCATAGTATTTAAACAACATTTAAAATGGGGAAGCCTCAGGAGGACTCTTGAAGTTTGTCAATATCAATTTTAGTCCTCAGGGCATTTTGTGGCATTGAAGGCCTTAATGAAAGATTTCCCAATGCAAATGGAAACTCAGAAGACTTTTATATCTTATATTTTTTCTATTTCTTATGTTCCTTTTCTTCTCCTGAAAAACTCTGTATAATCTATCCACAAGCAGGTTGTCTGAGAGAAGATTTTATTATGACAACTACAGAGAGTTTCTCCTGTCTGATAAATAAAGATAGATTCAGGTAGTCTTTGCTGCAGCTCTCAAGAAAATGACACTTTCCTCACCAGAAATCAAAGGCAGGCTAGACTTTTCTCACCAATTTTTCTAAATTATTTCTAATGCTATAAATTTTTGCTTTCACAGCACAAGTCCTGTGGTGTGACTTTTACTTTAAAACCCTCAGCTCCTGGAGACAAATCTCTCCTGTCATTCAATGCAAATTTCTGACCTTCACATACTAAAAGAAAATTGATGGGCTATGATCTAATGTGACCCAAAGGTTCAGAAAATTAGAGAACATCCTGAGGTCCTACACTTATCTTTTAAATTGCATGATTTTTTAGATCAATCTAGTAACGTGGAGACATAATTAGGAAAGAGAAAGGGTGGCTTTTGGTGATTTTTCTCCCTTCTCCAGCTTTTCTGTACTTTAAGAAAATGGTCATACAATCCATTGGAGTGGGCTGAGGAAAGTGGTGTCAGCCAAAGTCATTGAGTCATGGAAACCTGGGAGCTGCACATCTTGAGAGTTCCAGAGAGGGGTTGGTGTGCTTTGGGAAAGGAAATGCTGGTTACTGTACATCATCTGCTTGCTCTCCTGTTGCCCTCTTCCTCCAGGATTGAGGAAATTTGATTGATTCATCCCTTATAGTTGTCGTAAATGTTGCTCACTGGGGGACTTTGACAGCTTTGTTTAATCTCCCTGGGGCTGTGCTGGGCGGCTTGAGCAAGTTGCTACTATCAACAGATCTAATTTGAGCCAGGCCCTTGTTAGAATCAGTCAGCATGGGACAGAGGGTTGTGCTCAGCTGGGAGAGCCAAAGCAGACAGCTGAGGGAGGAAGAGTGTGAGAAACAGAAGCTTTGTGTGCACAAGCCTTAGCTGGGGGCTGCTGCCTGGGGCAGATCACACCCAGAAGGAGGAGCTACTGACACTGCTTAGCCCTGACTCAGTGAAATAAGCCTCTGAAGAGGGTGAGATGGGGGCATTAGTCCTGTCCCCTAAAATGAGCTCAGTAAGTGCTTATAGGCATCAGTGACATGTCAACAACCATGGCTGGCTCTTACTCCACGATCCATCTCCACCAGAAATTTATAATGCTCAGAAAAGTCTTCCTGAGTCTTATTTCCCCCTGTGCACAGGTAAACACTGAGCCCAGGAACCTCAGTGCACCTGAGCAAGAGTGTTTGCTGCAGCAGGGAGTACCCTTGGCTGTGTGTGGTGGCCCAGTGTGGGGATCTTGCTGTCTGTGCCCAACCTCACAGAGACCAGCATGTGGCAACTCAAGCTGAGCACAAAAGAAAGAGCACAAGAAAAAGTTACAGGATCTTTTGTAAGTACTGTCCTTTCCTGGTTTGCAGTGTATAATAAATACATAGTGTCATCTTGTTAGCATGTACTGGGTTTTTGTGTACGATGCAGTGTTAAACCTCTGGTGAGTTCTGTGTATGTAACATTTTCTGCTGAGCTCCTGATTAAACAGAGGAACTGGCTCCAGGCCTGCTGGGGACAATCCCTGCAATCCTTGTGGTGGAGTGCAGAACCATACAGCCTGGACTCCCTGCCCCTCTCTGTCTCCATCCCCACCCCTGCCCCTCCACCCCTTGCTGTGGTTCTGCCTCTCCTTCCTGCCCTTGTTTTTGCTGAGAGACCAGACCTCACCTCTGCAGCCCAGGCAGAGCCAGGTACCCTGTCTCCCCAACATTCCCCAGTGTGAGCTGTGGGGGTGGGTGGTGTTTTTTGCTGCATAGGTTGGTGTGGATGGTTTTTTTCCCTGCAGAAGGAGATGAATGGAGGAGCTGGTGGGTTAGCATGTAATTGGATTTGTCTCTGCTGCTGTGGCCTGAATGGGTGATGGATGGTCCAGCCAGGTGGAAAGGAGGTACTGTCATCCCTTGCCAACAGACCTCTAGTGATCTTTCATAGGGAAGGGGTCCCACCAGGGCATCCTCTAGGAGCCTTCTAGAAGAGAGGAGCATTTTGCATGAATCCACAGGGACGTGCTCCACATCTAGGCAGATTCCTTCCCTCAGATTATCCTGAAGACCCCAGTCAAGTTGAAGCTGGCTTGTGGCTTTTAATAAAAGGGCCAGATGATTCCTGCAGTGTGGCTGGTAACGCTTGGCTGAGCCAGAGAAGATGGGAGAGAGAGGGAGATAAACCAGGACAAAATACCATGGGCTATTTTGCTTCCTTATAGATCCAAACACTCCATATCCTCCAGCTTCATTTCCTGGCTTTACTTGCTCCCCACAAATGGCCTGCAAGAACATCATGTTTGATGAGTGGCATTACAAGAAGCCTTTTCAGTTCTCAAGCTCCCCTTGTTATCCTCTGCTGACAAGAGTTGTGACGGTGGCACCAGTGACCACAGAGGCAGTGTACGTCAGTTCCTGGCATTCTCCACCCCACGCGGTCTGTTCTTACCTAAGAGTCAGGAAAGAGGCTGGACAAAAATATTTTCAACAGAGTCTTGATGACATCATTTGCTGAGCAGCTGCAGATAAAGAGTTTAGGGTTTCCCTACCCCCCCCAATGGGGTTACACATTCTTCCTACCAGACCCAAGTAAACTCTGAGCCAACACTGAGCTAATTTCTGGGGGAGATGAGGGTGCTTTGGGCAGAAGGTGTGATCAGCACCAGAGTGGCTGTGCCTGGCTCTGCATCCTGCCTGCTTGGCAGTGTCAGCAGCAACCCAGCTGCTGTGCCCATACACCCCCATGCTGCAGGAGGATTTGGCTTCTTTCCTTCCTCAGAAGAAGTGCAAGCAGCTGGTTGAGCTGAGCTGTTGAATCTACTTCAGTCTGGTTCTGTTTGCAAAGCAAAACTCCCAAACTTCCATACAACCCATGAGAAGAATATATAAATACTATAAAATATATAAATCAGAGGAATGGACCAAGAGGTGCTGTGAAGATACCTTTCACAGCATTTACCTTCTACCTGTTGAAACCCTGATGCTCCTAAGCAGATGCTTTGACTTTCCAATATCCAGGCAGCTTTGGTATTTGAGCTGCTAAAATCAGAACCAAACACTTTCTGAGATGGTAGTGAATTGCTCTGTCTGCCCTGGATTGCTCAGTGTTCCCACTGCTTCATTGAGAAGTCTGCCTGTGAGCTGGGAGCCAAACCTTTCTAGGTGCCATGTCTTTAGCCCCCAAGACCCCTGATACACTTTGCAGAGAGATGTTCTGATGGTGTTGCATCATTTCTGAAAATCGTAGGTGTTTCTGCAATAAAAGAAGAATTATATCTTAGGGTTTGAAACTTTACTGCTTCTCAAGGGGGCTTGAGAGGTAAGGCATTATTTTACTGGTTGTGGTATCTCATCTTTATAAACTAGGGAAAGTTGTACTGGAAGCAAGAGCCACTGTGAAGATCTAAGTGCTAAAATGAAGATTTTATTGCAAATGCATTCCTACATGTTCTGTAAATATTTATTTCTGTATAAATATAGAAATATTTTGATTTGTGCTTAATGTTCTGGCTCATTATTTTTTGTTATTTTCAGATTACTCCTCCAAACAGTCTGATAGCTATGCCTTGTCTTCTTGCAGTCACTGGCTAACTGCCAATCATGAGCATCTATTGTGTAGAAGTGAGCTGAAAACCAGGGTTTGACATGCCAGAGCATGGATACAGAAATCAATTTTTTTCATTTCATTTTGTTGGCAGTGAAAACTGCCTTTATTTTTCAGGAACAGCAAAGTGGTAGTGTTCCTTTTATGACAGTACAAATAATAAAACTTCACTATTTGGGGTTTAGAACGAGATTCAAGGAAAAAAAAACAATTTAAGTAAAAATTGTTTTTATGATACTGCTTATTTCACAAAAGCTTGCTGAGTCACGTGCTCTGAAGGGTACCTGAGGGGGAGAGGGATTACATATCCCACACCAAGATGACAGAAAATGCTTTACATTTTTAGCTTGGGGTTTTTTGAGAACAACTAAATCTTCATTGATTTTCCTAGAGATCAAAGCTGAACATACGTAACTGGAAAGAACAGCCCCAGGGAGAGCAGAAAAAAGAAATGCATGACACTTTACATTGATTTAGCCATTATGTTCCACTGGACAAACGGGATATGGCTGGAAGAGCCATTACACATCATTGTCTCCAAAGATGGCCTTGATATTTGCAAGTACTTACACACAATTACAGCTTTAAGTACACTAACAAGTGGTAGAGCTTTGCCCTTCTCTCTTTATCTTTTAAGTCACAAAATTGCACACCATGGTTCTGAGTCATCCAAAGGAGCCTGAAGAGGTGGGCAAAGCATCACTATGTTCTCGTTTGTAGGGAATGAACTAAAAGAATAGAATACAGAGGAAAAAAAGTGAAAGCAGCCATGAAGAAGGAAGAAGGCTTTTCCATGCAGAGGAGATGCTCCTCTGGGTCTCACTGCCTGTTGGGAGCTGAACTTTCCAAAATCCTTTTAACTCCCAGTTCCTGGGGAACACATTCAAGGTGTTGCCTGAACACCAAAGAAGAAGACTTTGAATTAGGCTTTACCATTTCCAGTTTCACATTTTGGGCAGAGAAGCACAACCACATCAACCAGCTGTTGAATACCTCTGAAGTAATTGTTGTATGACTATTACTTAAGATCTAATCAGTGATTTTAGAGAAGTTGCCACCATCAGATTGTCATGTCAGTTTTTGTTCCCAAAGGAGAAGGAGTGGATTCAAATTGCGTTTGGCTTGACCAAAATCTACACAGGGGTCAGAGACTGGAAACACTGCACATATCTCCCCAAAGAGCAATACATTTGCTTTGAGCCCAGGAAACCTGGCTATTCCTAGTTAAGACTTACCTGTATCACTGCTTGTCAAACTTTTATACAGGTAGCTTCACCTCTATTTTTAATTCTTGATTCCTTTATGGGCTTTCAACTCTATTCCATTTCCAGGATCATGAACAACTTCATTACTTCCTTACTTCTCACTCCCTTTTCTGCTGTGGAAGTCTAAGGATATGCTCATGACTTGAAGATAGATCAGTTATCCATATACTGACCACCCAGATTCTGCACAGCTTTGTCCACACTGCTAAATACAGTGGAGACTAGAAGAGTTATTCTGGAGACTAAATACTGCTGGAGACATAACCCAGCCTCACTGCCATGCTGCTCTGGGCGTTCACAACACTCAGGGCTAGTCCTTCTTGCACGAGATTTCTCTTGAAAAGAGATAGCTGAAGACATCCAGATAGGAGTCAGGGAATGAGCTCAGAGTGTGGACAACTGCTTCAGGGATTCAGTAGTTCAGCTGTCTCTCTGGGTCTCTTCTACTCAGTAAAGTAGGTACAACATTTAAACACTGCTTGTTCTTATACCTTTAATCCACTTATGTGTTTTTCACATAAGAAATGTGGCCCCTGGCCAATAAAGATATCTGTAGCTTAGGCAAAGGCAGCAAGTTCTTACTACACAGCCTGGGCTAAGTGTAGAGTGAAGTAAGGGTCACTTGAGCTTGAGTGAAAGTACCCCTGGGTTTCAACTTCTGCCAGGGTAGAAGTCAGAAGACAAGGGAAACCCCAGATTGCCACCTCTCCCATCTCCTGACTGACCCAGTCTTCTCTGGAGACTGTACCTGAGAAGGAAGGGATGGATGGATAAATGAATTAATGAATTAATGCATGGATAGATAGAGAGACAGAAAACATAGTCCATGTGTTAATTGCCTGAACTTCTGTATTCCCTGGGATGTTTCCTGTCCTTCTCAGCTCATCCCAAGCTACAGCTGTCAGAAGGATGGCAGAAAATGGAGACAGCTAATGTAAAGTTATGGTCACATTGGCCACAGCTAGCTTTGGAAAGGAGCTGTGTACTTACTGTACCAAATATGTGGTGTAAGTACAGTAATGCCAGGATCTAGTCTCCAGTACTTTCTGTCTAGTGGGCAAGTCCCACCAAATTCCATGTGACTCAGTAAAATCAGTAATTGCTGTCCCCAGCAGCATCATACTCAACCACCTTTTGGCCAGCAGTGTTTCCACAGGTACTTCCCAGCAATACACCTGCACTGCACACTTGCCTCCCTCTCTTTTCCAGATAAATGAGGACTGTATACCTCTGCAGCATTCTGGAGACATTTGTGGGGCAAGTGTGAGAACCCTAGTTGTCAACTCACCTTTAGCCAAGGATTGTATAAGGTCAAGCCCTTGCCCATGGCCCCTGCCTGAGCCCTGGACAGCGAGTGCACACGCTCAGGACACAAAACCAAGAAGCACACAGGATATTTTGACCTGTTTACTGATGTGAAGTATTTGCAGATCTGTGAAACAAAGACCTGTCCTAGGCTTTGTCTCCCTAATGGTCCTCTTCAATTATCTGCACTGGATCCTGTGACACCTCAGCTTATGTAATTGCCTGAAGATATAAACCTGTAGGGCTGCAGTGCTACTGAGCTACTACTCCTCTGCCACAGCCATGGAATCCTGCTTTTGTTGGACTGCTGTGTGATAAAGGCTTCATTCACTCTGTAGCACTGTTGTTCCTTTCCAAGTGGCTCTTATGTTTCCTCTCCCTGAGTGCACTGCTGCAAGATCTTTATAAAAGATAAAAGAGAACTAATTCATTGTTTGCTGACAACTCCCACTTGTGAGGCAGCTGAACGCTCGGTCTCCAACACTCTTTCATCACTGTGGGCCTGGCTTGGCCCTCTCTGGAGCCAGCAGGACTTTATCTTGATGTGAATTAAGCCTCAGATGCTGTGGCTGACATCAGTAAGTAAAAAAAGGACAAGCCTGGCATTCAGAAGTATTGTATAGAATAGACAGAAGCACATTTGCTTCAGAGCTGAGGATTAGGAATTCTGGTCAGTGGGGCTGATCTCCACGTTCCCAGCTGTGGGTTGCCCTCCCAGAAATGATGCTGTGAATTAGCACACTCTTTTCCTGATGGGTAATGGTCTCTGCTGTAGAAAAATCACAATGTGTTTCATGAGTAAGAAATTGTATATTTTATGAAACTGTAGTAAATGTGTCATCACAATCTTCTGAAAGGAGTATTGGGCAGGCAATGACAAAGGCCAAGGAATTGACTGATCTAATTCTGTAGCCTGGACTGCTTGGCCTAACTTTAACTGGAACTAAATGTTTTGGTGTCAGTTCCCTCTCCTGACAGTGTCACCAGTTGTAAGGTTCCTATGGCAAGCTATAAATCCCTATTTATTCAGATGGCTGGCTGCTTCCTTGGGCAGACATCTCCTGTGTTCCCAGGTTAGCTTCCCAAGCTTCTTAACATCCATAAGTTCCTGACAAATGGCCTTTGTGCATATATAGTGGATCTGCTGCTTCCCTGACATTGGAGAGCCACTGTGCTGGTGTTGGTCTATGAAATGGTTTGAGACAGGTCCCTGGCAGTCTTGTCTGCAATTGTTTTAAATAGTTTAGTAAAGCTGACCAAAATTTGGGGAGGACATCTAGGCAATTTTTAAGGTCCCTTCCAGTCCAAACCTTTCTAAGATTCTGTGATTTCCATGCAGTTTTCAACTATTTCATTGGACTTAAGTCTACTTTATTGATTGCAAAGCAGGAATGCCAATTGATTTGACTGAATTGGCCTGTTTCTTAAACAGCCTGTGGTTTTGGAAGGGCCTCTGTCTTTCAAGGACTGCTCTGTGTTTTATAGCTTCTCCTCCTGGGTTGGATCCTCCAGCCACTGTTACTAGACCTGCAACAGTTTGCATGCGGCACCTGCAGAGATGACCCAGTGACTCTTGGACAAGGAACCTGTTAAGGTTTTGCTCTCAGCTTCTCTAGCACACCTCTGCCCATGTGATTTTTTTTTTCCTGTAATTAAGTGTAATCATAATAAATACATCAGGTATAAAACAGTCTCTTACCTCATAAAAAGTATCCGGTTAAATTGCCTGTGTTTGCGTGGGAGTGTTTTCTTTCTCACTGGCAAAGTTTCCTTATAAGGAGTAATAATGAAGATTCTGTTAAAGAAAAATGTGTATTGAAGGTTTACTATTTCACTGGCTTTCTGTAGAATCATTTACGCAAAGCTGTGAGTCACCAGCTGAAGTTCAGTTTCTGAAATTGCTGGCAGAGTAAATTAATTTTGTGCATGAGAGATCAGTAATCTGCATGCATTACAGTCAATTCATAATTGCTTTAAAATCACATGCCAAATGATTATAATTAGGACAGTAGCTGTTCAAACCAAGAACAAAAGAAGGCCAGAACCTAAATCTATTCATTGCAATGTTTCTTCTCCTTGAAGATTTATGGAAGATGTCCCAGCTCCTAACTGGAAAGCACAATGGAAATCACCACTGCCTCTCCCAGCTGCTGCTGTGTTGTCAGCAAGTTTGGTAGAAATGCTTGTGAAGTGTAACATTTACTCCTGGTACATGTCACAGAGACCTAGGCATGAAGGCCTAAAATAGGCAGGCCTTGAGAGCAATTACTTCATTGTCATGACTGGATAGTGGAGCCTACCTGGAAAATTGAAATGACCTCTGTCCATGACTGTTCTGTCTACTCCACTCCCAGGCTCTGCTCTATCTATCGCTACAGACCTTCTTCTAAGCAGTTCTCTCTTTAGAAGCAAGGAAGAGTCATCTCTGTGTAAAGGGAATATTTCCAAAGGTGAAAGATGCCTCAGGAAAGTACATGTCATTCTTGAATGAGGTTACTATCCATTAGCCCTTCAGACTGCAGGAGGACTGAGACCATGGCTAAGTGACTAGAAAAAATCAGAACAGAATGAAATCTTGAAGAAGATACTCTGCTGATAGAGGCTAAAACCAACACAGAGGCACCCTACCTCCAACCCCAGGCCCCCATACTGATAGTGCAGAGACAGGGGCATGAGCTGAGCCTACACAAGCCCCAGCAGCCTGATTGGGAGCTCTTGACCCCCTCTCACTGGTGGTGCAGAGGCACAGTCCATTCCCTCAAGGTGCTCAGTGCCCCAGGACACGGTGGGAGATGGCAGATCTCCCAGCAAGGTAAGCTGCTGAGGGAGATGGGGGACAACCTTGAACACATGTGAGGAGGTGATGCAGCACATCAGTATCTGAAATATTACCCAGGGATTTTGAAACCATCAGAGCAAAGACAAGGTTTAAAGGGGACTTCACTGCAAACTGTGGCTTTTGCCTCTGGTTATCTGTGCTTCATCCATGCAGAATGGGCCAGGTGGGAGGCAGTGCCCACACAAATGGGGGGCTGTGGGACAGCATGGCCCCACTGCTGCCAGCAGACAAGCTCCCCCAGCCCCATGGGAGGCCAAAACTTTCTGAATATAGATCCATTCAGGAGAAGGATGCTGACTCCAAAATGCGTAGGCATAACTGAATCAAAGAAGTGAACTCACCCAGTTTACAGCAGCTGGTACAGATCATTATTTAACTGAATCAGAACAGAGCAAAAGCTTCCTACTCCATAAATCCAGATGAATGTGATTAATTCCTTTGAAATTTTATTACCAAGATGTTATATTTGGTCTTCATTTGAAGATTTTTGTAAGGGTCTTTTTCGGCAAGGTCAGCAGTTGTGCTGAGCCTGCTTTCTCACTCACCAGCCTAGGAATCCCCAGCACTCTGTGCACCTTGGCACACACACATGGCACAGAGCTGCTGTTTTGGCAAAGTCAGTCCATGGAGTGAGGCCATGGGCCATCCCCGGCCTGAGAAGGGGAGCATTCAACACCCCACTGCTGGTGTATGCAGAATTGAAAGACCCATTGCTCTGCATCCCAGAGGAACCAAGACTCTGGCATCTCAGTGTCATTTCTGTTCTTAACCACAACTTCCATTCAAAACATATGCCCAAGAGAGAGCTATTATTTTCTTTTCACAGGTGAGAGAGAAATAATATCAGATGGCAGTTGCTGCTGGCAGAAAAAAATTGAATCTTCAATCTGGGAGGCTTCAATCTTGAAGTCCCTCAAGCAAGAAAGTTTTCTCTCTTTTAATGATTCCTGGATGACATAGCAAACCCTCTTACCTGATAGCCTGGAGTTTACATGAGAATTGCTGCAGGATTCCTCTAATGTGTGTTTAAGATGAGATTGATCTGAGGAAGGATCCTTGCTTCTCTTGCTAAAGCTCTGACCAGAAGGACTTTCTCCAAGTGACATATCCTAGATCACACTATCCTTTTGCTCTTAGCAAGCCAAGGCAGACAATGCTCCTGCCAGGTTTTTCCTTCCTTCTTCTATGCCCTCCATAGTCAGGGAACACCAATGGCTGATTCTTGCCTGCATGAGGCTGACCCTCTTCTTCTCCTAAAATTAAAACACTTTTCAGATGTCTTGGTGGAGAATTCAATAACCATCCTGAATAGCGCAAGAAGCTCCAAGGCCCAGAGACACCATATTTAATACTAACAATCAACCATGCTGTCATGGCCAGATTTAGCCACCCTTTCAGCCATGCAAGAACCAGAGAAAAGAAACTTCAGCAGGATCAGTGCATTTTCACTGTTAGCAAATCCAGACAATGAAGGATCCAGACTGGTGCTCTTTCAAGAGACACGTGTGAGTCACTACAGCTGTTCCCAGGGTACGAAATGTTTGGAGTGATGACCAGAGTTCAAGGTGCCTTTGCCCTGATGCAGCTCAGCAGCAGTGAGGCTGTGCAATGTGCACCATCTTGGCAGACACAGCTGACAAGACAGCTATGGAGACATTGCTAGTTAGGAATAAATATATGTGCTGTAAATCACTGGTATAAAACCAGATGTTGTGAGCTTGCATTTGTGGCTAGCCAGCTGAGAAAGTGACAGATCTTCAGTTGCAGGAATGAGAGAGTTTGGCATAAAGATGTTTCTTTAGAAACGGCAAGGAAGAAGTCTGATGTATCCCAACTGATTGAGAGCAGGTTAAGGCCAAGGGAACAATGGACCTGAGATTAAAATCACTAAGTAAATAGAGGCAGTTTATATTTCAGGTGCTTTGAATTTTTGCATTTGTAAATAGTTAGGATGGTCCTTAAGGGATTGTGATAGTGTTTTTGTATATTCCCAGAGAAATGTAGAATAATCTGCCTATCCATTTAGCCTTTGCACACATATCATGCTCTGCAAAACCTTCAAGTGCCAGGCTGAAAGGGGGCTACACAAAGGCTACTTCAGAAAGTAAGTCCTCTGAACAGCTGAGTGAAGTGAACAGATGTGAGTGGCTGGGTACCAATTCACCCTTCTGCCATGAAGAAGATCTGTGAGCTCTGAAGATAATTTAAAGTCACATCTCCTAAAAAAATATGATTGGGGTGATAGTTAATTGCTGAGATCACATGGCTATCATTTAGGACCAGAAAAGTTCCTTCCATTGTGGTCTTGTAAAGTCCTGGTCTGTTTCTCAAGCCTCCCTTGCAAGCCAGATTAAGCATCACATTATATTACAACTCGTGCTTTTTTTCCTCTTCTTTTTCCCAGGTCTAGAGCAAGATTCGTCTTTGATGTGGTGTGGTAGTTCTGGAAGAAGGAAATAGTAGTCTAGGGCAGCTTTCATCCAAAATTCACAAGCTTATATGGTCCCTGATCATCTGCTAGAGAGACCAACAATCAGCATAACAGGCACAGACAATGAGTTTCATCACAGTCTTTAATGGGCAGGTGAACTTGTGAAGTCTAACCATGTTAACAGCACACACTGGAAACTGGACTTTTGCTGTAGTTCAGAACAGCAGTCTGAACTACAAATGTATGGGATGGGATAGCTACACCCCATGTGACAGCAGCTTAGCAAATGTTCAGATGGGCTTCTCACAATCTCAGCTGCAGCCTTCAAGCCAGTTCAGCATGGCTGAAGCAAACCTGGGCAGGACACGTTATTATTCAGAGGAACATCAAGGCTGTGATGGGCTGAGGAGCAAGGAAGGTAGGAAGCAGCAAGAAATGCTGTGGACCACTCTGCAGCAGCTGGACTTTGAAGGCTGAATCTGACTTAATTTTCTGACTCCCTTTTGATTAGGGAGAAGATGGTTACAAAAAGAAAAGCCAAGAAGCAGCCAGACGGGAGAAGGTCTATCACTGTCTGTAGAAGCACTGGATGTCAGAGTGCAGTTGGACTCTTACTGACAGAGAGGGGGTGAGACATCAAACATCGTGGAGATATTTGTCAAGGAACACATCTCATGAAAAGCTTATCCTGCAGATGTTCCTAACATCCGCCTCTTCATACTTGGCAAAAGAAGATTCCTCAAGGATATAAATTATTAACCATATAATGACATGGATACTCAGAAGGAAGTTCCCATCCAGAGCATCATCAGTTGTGGAAGAAGATGCAAGTTCACATATTTATTCAATAGGCACACCATTAGAAAAAACACAGTGCTCAAATAGCCAGGTTGCTTTATGCAGCGCCATGAATTGTTAGTCTGAGTCATATAGACTTACAGTCAACTTCTCTGTCTCCTGCCAGCAAGACTTCCAGTCTCACATATAAACACAGTTGATGTGCAGGGTAGATTTATTAATTTTCTCCCAGCTAGAGAGTGCCCAGACTCATTCATTTCAGTTTTAGGTTTTCTTGGGTGGTAAAGGTGCAGATTTCTACATTTTTGAAATATGCTTAAGCAATTTTCAGGAAATAGATGCATATCTGTATGTGCTCTAGTGTTACCTAAGTGGTCTTTAAGAAATAGGCAGCAGATGTTTTAAGGCAGAAAACCCCAGGATTTCACAAACAGTCTCAAGTTCTGTTTATTTAAAGAATGTACTTAATAAGTCCATTGTGAACATAGTCATAAATAAAGTAAAATAGATGCATTTGCCATGACACTTTTAGCTGGAACTCTTACAGATTTTGTTTTCTTTGGGGTTCTGTAAGAGCTGAAGACTCAGAAGGTGACCTTCATAATTCATTAATCATCACAAAACAGTTCCTTGAGGGAAAGAAGTATGAAAGGTATGTGCAGTGCTGAAAGAGGCTTGATTCACAACAGATTTGAGAGTCTGGGCTCTGAGCCAGAGGATGATTTTTCTTAGTGAAATGGCCCACCCAGTCCTCAGGTGCATGGTGGGTCCATCCAGCCTGGTGTGCATGGTTGTTCTCTGGCCTGCCTGTTCCCTCCACCCTGACACCTCCTGCTGGCTCTGCAGAGGTCAAGGCTCACCTCCTTCGGCAACTGAGCTGTGTGGTATGGTGGCTTGGCTTGTTACTCCAGCTATGGCTCAACTCTTACACTGTCCCCTCTACCAGAGACTGTCCTTGCCTTGCTCTTAACCAGCACAGACTGTCTTCTCCTGGGCCTCCTTTTGGTCTCTGGATACACCTGTGCAAGTAATCTAGGAAGGGACAGGACATGGGCTTCCACCACTGGCCTGCAGCTGTCCTGGTGGAGTACTTAGCACATCCCCAGCATGGTTTTTAGCCCCAGCAGCCACCCTTTGGTGCAGCAAACACCTGGGCACAGTTCAGCTCCAGAGAGACCCAATGCACATACAAGTACAATGGACTGCATGGATCTACACCAGAGCTGTAGGTGCAGGCAGGCTATCCGAGCAAAAGCACACTGCCAGGGACATGTTCACTCCACACATACAGTTGCAGTCAATGGGGTTCATCTCTCTGCAGTCCCCTCACACTTGGTTGCTCTACAATCTGTTCTAGCTCAAAAGAAGAGTCAAAAGGAGCAATCAGGCATCCCAGAAGAAAATTCCCTTGGCCTCAATAACAGAAGATTTATGAGATCTCAACTCATGAAAAAATAAGCCTGACAGACAGAAGAGGCCAGGTCTACCGTCACCTTGGAGGTGACACTTGCTGTGTGTGTGTGTGGGTATTTCAAGGGTCCCAGTTAATTGCTTCACCAGTGCTGGCAGTACCAGGCCTGGGTGTCCTCACCATGAGGAGAGCTATGGCTGCTCATGCTCTCTGTGGCTGGGACAGGATGGCAACTCCATTGGCACACACCATTTTTCACCATAGGGCTGCTGGATGTCCTTCACTCTTACCCCACACATCCTCCAGCTCTGAGCTGTGCTTGTGGCCATTTCACTGTCTGAATATCACAGATGAAGCCTTGGTGCATGTTGCAACTGCTTACACGGTCTCCTGGAGTTCAAATATGCTGATACTGTTTTTCCCTCACACCACAGATACCACATATTCAAGCTTGCTCTATTTGAAGTAGTCACCAACATCTGTCTGTCTTACCACTGCAGTGTGCAGCCAGACCTGGAGAGCCTCAGCTACAAGATCTGTAGGAGTGGCATTACAGACTGAAGCCCATACTTGGACATTTAAGTAAAGCAGCCTGTCTTTAAAGGCACTCAGCATTGCAGATCTCCCTGGTTTTGTCAGTTGTTCACTTAAAAGGAATGAGAATGTGATTAGCTCAGTACAACTCTCCATAACTCATCTGGGATAACTCGTTTCCTCAAGCAAGTCTTCTTTTAGCCAAGCGTGCTACGGAAGTGAAGCTCTTGCTATACCACTGTTTAGGCAGAAAAAGCATCTGTGCAGGTGTTCCTCCTTATTCCTGCACTATCAAACTGTGACTGACATGAGCCAATGTGTCCATTACTTTCACAAAAATAAATGGCCATATACAGGAGAAAAAGAGATGCTGGGAATGTCTGCATGGGGAAGCAGGAGAAAAGGACCCTCACATGTCTTCACAGATACCAGGGAAGTTCTACGAGACAGGCACATAAAGACTACCACAGCCACTGGTAAAAGTCTTGGAGCTGGCACAAAACAATCCAGTGACTCAGCAAAAGTCCACCAGGAAACCACTACACCTACCGTAATTCCCACCGTAAATCATGTTTTCTCAGGCAAACACATCACCAAAACTCTCTTCATCCCTCCACTTACCCAAGTGCGCTTTTTAAGCCAGACGAAAAAGTAACAAGAATGTGACTTGGCTTGGAGGAAAATGAAGTTTTTCAGGGAAGATACATAAGCCCCAAATGTTTAGGGAGGAGAAGCACAGGTACAAGAGCACATCCAGAGACACTGAAGTGACAGTGGGCAGCAAATCAAATACTTTCAAGAAAACACACCCTGAACTCTATTCACATACATGCATTTTGTCATGGAAAAATGGGTGAAAAGACCTTTTTTAATGGGCTTGATGCAGAACAGAGCCCTCTGGTCCCACACAGCACAGCACAGCTCAGCACAACAGCTGAGCAAGATTTTATTTTAAGGGCATGTGCAATCTCAGTAAAGTAAGTAAGATTTCTTGTGTGCTTAGAGTTAAGCACAGGTTGAAAATTGCTTGTCTGGCTGGGAAAGGGTGTTTACCTTGCAGGCCTTCCTTGCTGCCTTCACAGCTTCTGGGAGTGTACACTGGGCACTGTCTTGGTGGGATGACAGAATCCAGAGCAAAGCCACCATTTCAGGAGAAGACCAGAGTGATCAACTTCTAAGGTAAAATCATAAATGAGAATCAGGTTTTTCTGAAGTACAACACAGTGTTTGGGCAGATGTAAAACTAATCAGTAAATATCTGAGGAGAGTAAACACTTGAGAGAAAAAAATTACTTAGGCAAGCACATTGACAATGTAATTAGGGCAAATAGGAGAAAATTAAGAGAAGAAAAATTCAGATTAAATACTATGGACATATTGGTGTGAAAGTTTAGGCTGTGAAACTGCTGTCTACAGTTTTTGCTAACTTTCACAAACTTGTGCTTCTCATAAAGCCACCAGGCTGGAATTGAAAAAAATAACATCAATACTGTGAATTTTTAATTTGTTTTAATTTTAATTGGATTGTCTTTGCATCATTCAGTGTATCTCTATTACAATTAGGTCACTCAATGCCACTTCTACAAGAAGGAAGAACTAAATTATACTCAGAAGATTAGTATCACTCCTCTTAACTGGTTTTGGGCAAATGATACTAGAGCAATGGAGATCAGATGTTGTTCCAGGCAGTTCAGATTTAGATGATGTACTTTGGATGTCCACATATTTTTCTTCTCATCTTTCAGTGTAAAACAGCTTGTTATATATTCACATAATTGCTTCTATCATCTAAAAATAGCTGAAATTTATTCACACAGCTCTTTTGCATGGTGAAGCTAAAGCACAATGGGATTTTAATATGAACAGTCCTCTTAAATCTTGTGTGTCAGCAAAGGAGAACCAAAGACTGGTGCCACAGCCTGCAGTGAAGGCAGGTCTGTTGTTGCCTGCAGCTTTGTGTTTCAGATAGCTCAGGGCCTCACTTTCACAGAGGATGTGTTGCTGGTTGTTGCTGATCAGCTGTCTGGATCCACATCCATGGGACAGTTTGGTGCTGGTCTGTCCTAGCTCAGGTGGTGGGAAGTGGGAGAATTGCAAATGCCTGTGCTGAACTAGACAACAGTGTCTAGGTTGTGATGGAGCCATCATTGCCCCTTGGCAGCATTGTATCCTGGCTTTAGGCTCCTGTCTTTGCTTCTGCTCCTGTCTTTGTCTTTTCACTCTGCTATCGTTTCTGCACAGAAGGATGCTGTAGGATCAAGGGGAGCCCAAATAAACATAATCCATTCAGACCCATGGACACAGGTGGCTGGCAGAGCAAGCTACCACAGCATCTGTAGGGGAATTGTTCCCACTGGCACATGTTTGCCTCAAACCGCCCCTGGATGTCTTGTTGTACCAGAGCTGGATGAGAGAGACTGGTGCAAGAACATAGTGCCCAGTCAGGTCACAAACCACACTCTCCCTACCTGGGAGCTGCTCTGCCAGGGCAAGGGCAGAGCCTAGCCTAGAATGCTGAGTGCAGTCCCCTCCAGCATTCCCAGGCTGCTGCAAAGGCAGAGGGAGAGCAGGTCCGCGTTCTGCCAGTGCTGGGGAGCAGAGCAGTGAGCTGACCCCGCAGATGCTCCTCCTCCTGCCATGGCAGTCACAACATTAAAAGCACAAAGTGTGTTTTATGGCTTGATCCTTTGCTGTGAGTAACTTTTGCTGCTATTTGCCTCCTTGGGGTTGCCAGAAGAAGCTTCCATGAGAGATTTGAGGCTTTGTTTTTCTTTTCTCCTGTGATGATTCTTCTCTTGGCAAAAGTGCCTCCATCTACATGAGCAGCTGGCAACTGAGCAAAAAATTTCAGAGGAGCTCAGTTTCTGTGGAAGCCTTGCATGTGCCCCTTACAGTAAATCTCCATAAACACTGGTGTCACTGTGAGATTGGACGGCAGCTATTGCTGTGCTTCTTGATAAACACAGATGGTGTTTATGCTTAAATATGCCAAATGTGGTAATGAGAGCAAACTTTCAAAGGATTTATTTTTATGTTGTTTCCATTCTGTCCCTCTGATAATTAAGGCTGCTGTGACCTGCCTTTTGAAGGAAGAAAATATATTTATGCAGTGCTATTCAGCTTTCTAACATAACTAAGGAAGGTTTCATTTGGTTTTGAGCTGAGCTCCTGTTTCCCAGGTTTTATTGCCCTGTATTGAAAACTGTAGACCAAGGTTTACAAGGATCATTTGGTTATTGGTTCATGTACATATTAATTGCTTCTAAAGCTTTCTCTATAAAATTACTATTTTTTTTTCCCCCAGAAAATGACATTAATATAAGAGCTGGAAAAGTTTTACTCTGTTCTGTGTAGGTTCTTATGCCATGGTCACGCAGTAGCATTGACCACCAGTGAGGAGGAGTGTGTTCAGAAATGTATCTGTCTTCTGGGACATGTCTCTTCTCCCATTGCCTCTAGAGGTGAGTGTACTGGGAAGCCCTGTTTCTGATAAACACTGACACATGCAAGCATGAAAACAAATGTTGATGCTAGAGTCAAGATCTGAAGAAGTCCTACACTCTGTGAAGAAGGTGACGGAACTCCCTACACAGCTACAAGCATCCTTGCTCTCCTTGTCCCTACAGAAAGGAGCTTCTTTAGGATAGATTCTTTCCTGAAAGGATGGTCAGGAATTAGAACAGGCAGTCCCAGGAAGTGGTGGAGTAGCCAGCCCTGGAGCTATTTAAAAGGTGTAGATGTGGCACTGAGGGCATGGTTTAGTGGTGGACTTGGCTGGACTTGATGATCTGAGAGGTCTTTTCCAACGTAAATGGTTCTATGATTTTATTATTCCTCTTACAGGGACTAGTTGAGGTTTCTTCCCACATACACATCTGCCATCTCTCTTGGAGAAGAGCTTGCTTCTCTGCAACACAAGGGCAAAACTTCCTCCAGATTACAGTGCTGAAAACCTGGGATAAATCCAAGTAAGGCTGCTCTGAAAAGTCAGTCTGACTGACCAAGGTGGAGCACAGAGCACCTCTATTTGTCTTCTGTCTTCAGGCCAATGCACAGGAAATCTTTCAGAGCTAATGCAACCTTGTGCCATAAGCATTGGCACTGGATGCTTGGGATGAAATAAATAGGCTGTGACATTTCAGTGGGGTCAGTGTGGAAAAGATGCTAATGTGACATATCAAGCAAGTTATGACAGACAGCTCCAGAGATGCCTTTCCTCCAAGGGCTCAGCAGCAGCCATGCTTGTTGTGGGTCCTCAGGATTTAAGTTTTGATCCTTGTTATCCCACTGTTTTATTGCACTAAAGGTCACAGACTCCCCGGCACCTCTAATGTTATCAAATACAACCTGTAGCAGAGTCTCTTACACTGAGTTCTTAAACAGCTATGACTAAATGTCACTGTTACAAAAGGAGACTGCATACACAGAGACTGTATGTTCTGTTGGCACAGAGCTCTTGCAGGGATAGCAAACTAAGAAGAATAAAAGAAAAAAGTGTAATTTCTTAGTATTATTTTAAAATTTTGAAATCATCTTGAGATAACTAAATAATGCAAACAGCTTTCTAACAATTTGACCTTCCAAGAATACCTGCTTCTTTAAGGAAAGGTAAAGTTTCACCACATATTTTGTGACTTTGAGAAAAAAAAAATATTTTAAATATGTATTCTCCCTTCCAGTGGTTTGGAGATGCAGTGAGGAAGACACTAGAATGTTTTTTTTTCTGCTACAGCTGTTACCATTTAAATCATGGCCAACAAGAGCTGTGTGCCATAATAGTTTCAGGAGTCTATAAGGCAGCAGCTAGGTAAGAGGCAGCTGTATCTGTTTCCTTCTTTACTTCATCTTGGCATCTATAGCTGTATTTACAGACTTGCGCAAGAGACCTGATTTCCTGCACTGGCAAGAATCTTCAGCTTCCACCTTTGGAAACGAGAGTGGATTAGAAGGCTGGACCTTGGAAACAGGAGATACTGACTTCCATGGCTACCTCAGCATCACAGCATCAATTGGCAAGACACTCAAATGCAGGTCACAGAGCAGCAATTGCTGATCACACCCGTTTCTCTCTCAGGGCTACACAGAAGTCTGTAGGATGATTCTGGTCTGTGGAGTCTGTTATCCATAAAAGCTGACCCATCTCATGACATGGACTTATTCTTCTTGGGTCAATGCAAAAATTACTGTTGAAATGATGACTGGATCACCTGAAGGATGGTGGTGGAGATACAGAGGTTTTACATGCACTGAGTGAGTAACCTGTAATGAAAGCTTGGCTGAAGGTTAACATTTGCATGGGTGGAAACCAATGAAGAAGGCCTGGCAAACCAGACACTCACAGGGACAAGCTTAAAATGGAATCCAAGTTGGTTGCTGGAGCAGCTGCTGAACACTCAAGAAACTCAGGCTTTCAGTCCTTCTGGTCCAGAACCTCCTACAACTTTCAGCAATTCACCTCATAGAAGATTCATATAGCCCAGCTTTAGGTATTTAGACGCCCTCTGTAGTCAGAGGAGAGAGAAAAGCACTGCAAAGGTATTTCATCCTACTCACATCCAGGAATATGTCTCAATGACCTCTGCTCAATTCTCCCCATCATCCCCATCATTATCTTTCCTGTATTGGGGAATACAAAACTGGATGCAGTATGTAGATGTGGTATAATAAGGGTAATTGGAAGGGATAATCCTTTCTCTTGAACCACTACAATGTTCTTTTTACTTCCACCTGCATGAGCAAAGGCTGAGAAACAGTCCATGTCCCCCATCCTTTTGCCCATCTTGTGTGAGACGATGGGGTTGTAGGGTATTTCCCTGGTCCTGTCACCACCCCATGGCAAGAGCCACGCTACAGCTCCACTCTCTAAGGACCTCTGGGCTTCCTCACAAAATTACATATGAGGTTTGATGTTTAAGTTCTAGAGGACTTAATTTTACATCCAGACTCAAAGATGGGAAATATCCTGACAACAGTTTAACTGGATGTGAGCAATATCAGCTCAGAAGAAAGAGTCTGGTACATGACTTAGAATGACTGATTTCTTAAAAAAAACACTGGAATTTGCTTTGATTTTTGCAATGACTAAGTAACAAAAATAGTCACAGTCAAATATTAATCCAAAAGAAATGAGGCATGAAGGATTAAGACAGAGAGGTCACTAGATTTTCCACATCATTTGATTTTAAACTGTTGTTAGGAACTAGGAAAAACAACAGAAGTGCTTGTCTTTTTATAAAAAGGACATTTTTGAGGGCATGCCAACTGCCCTACAGCATCCTGAGCTGAATCTTAAAATAGGCTTCTGAAGTGTGGCGCAAAAACATGAAAAATATTTTAAGAGCAGCTGGAAAGGATTAGGATTAAAGTCCCCAAGTAGAAACAGAAAGAAGAGGTCCTGGGAGCCGTCTCATCCTCATTCCAGGCTGATTTCCCCCAGTCCGTCCTGCTCGTGTTTCCCTGACTGGCTGGCACCACCTGGTGGCATCCCAAACAATGTGGTTTATCGAGAAGCTGCCCGAGCAATTTGTCCCTCTGCAAGAACGGATAAACCTAAACTACAGTAAGCTCTATTCCGACACTCAGAGCATGATTATTAGGAACTATCAATCAAAAACATTTGCTCTAGTCCCCTTCGAATCCAAACTAGTCTCATTGCATGATTATTAAGAACTATCAATCAAAAAAACCACTTGCCCTTGTCTCCTTCGAATCCAAACCAGTCACGTTGCACTTATATCCAAACTCCTGGCAGTATTGTAGCTGGGCAGGTTTCCAAGATTTTCACATAACTGATATTTTTACAGAACGGCACTGACATTTATACAGCTATAAATTCCAAAGGACTTCAAAAGCAATAATTGTGAGGTACCATTAAAGAGTTGGAAGATGTCAGCTGGGGGTAGGTGAGCAGAACATCTAATAGGAAAAGAGAGAATTTTGCCAAACGACACATGAGCTAAATCATGTCCTTAAAAAAATAAAAGTGCAGGATGTTAACATGCAGGAGCTTTCCTTATAGGAGCTTTCTTTACAGAATTTATCCAAAAGAACACCACAAGATGAGCTGCATTAAATTTTATCCAGTCTGCTATTGGCGATTAGACATTAGAACCGCTAAACATGCTTTTTCCTCATGGTTGACAATCTGAACAAATTATTTCCTGCATGATTTCCATTCTTGTATCTCCAGAAGGAGTTTATTTTATAATTCACTAGACTAAACACAATATTAGTCATTTGCAGCACATGGGAAATATGCTTGCTTACAGTGTTCCAATCTTTAGGGCTGGCTGCTGGGGAAGCAGAGACTAATGGAAGAACTAACACCCTGCATTGGAGCATGGGGAAATTTTCTTAGCGATCAAATGGAGCTAATCAGGAGAGATTTAGATTAGAGAATAAATACATGAAGCAATAAAGACAATTAATTAACAGCAGGAGGTGATACCTACTGATCTGCAGAAGATGTATAATCAGGAAGGACTGAGATGATGTTACTCAGAAGGAGTATGGGAGACAGGAAAAACTTCTGGGCCCACCAGTTTGCATGCCCATGAAGGGCTGAATAATGAAATCCAAAGAAGTGGACATAAAACAGGAATAAAAAAATAGGAAGAACATTGATCTAGAAAAGGTAGGTAATACCAAATATACCTGACACCTTTATTCACAGGGCAAAAAAGTATTTAGTCTCTGTGGGTATCTGAAAAGCACCTCATTGGATGCCCTCAGATAAATTATCAAGCAGCTTTAAAAAAATGAGATTGAACACAGCACATATGTAAGGCTGGGCTTTCAGGTCACAGCAGATTCTTCAGAAGCTGGTCATGGACAGAATTTCCTCAGTGGTCAAAGCAGAGAGCAGAACCCCAGGATGGTACCTGGAGAAGTTCAGTCAGTGCATAGGAGGATTGGGGCATTGTAGGGGAAGAACTGGTGGCCTTGGAGACTGGACCAGGTGCCCAGCTGTATTGAATGGAAACTCACAGTCCCCGGAAGGGATGCTAAGAAATTCACAGTAATTCAGCACTTGTCCCTTGGGAATGGCTAACAGGGAAAAAGAGAATTTTATGTTCAGGGCTGATCTTGCAGCTGCCTTCTCCCAGCCTGAACCAGTTTCTCATCACAGAATGAGAATCACAGAATGGTTTGGTTTGGATTGGAAGGCACCTTAAAGATCATCTAGCTCCAACATCCCATGGATGCCATGGGCAGGGATGCCATTCACTAGACCAGGTTGCTCAGAGCTCCATCCAACCTGGCCTTGAACAGTTCCAGGGGCAGGGCACACACAGCTTCTCTAAGCAACCTGTTCCAGTGCCTCTCCACACCCACAGTAAAGAATTTCTTCCTAATATCTAATCTAAACCTGCACTCTTTCAGTTTAAAACCATTGCCCCTTGTCCTGTCATCTGTCCATATAAAAAGTTCCTCCTTTTCAAAAGCCCCCTTCAGGTACTGGAAAGTGCTATAAGGTCTGCCTGGATCCTTCTTTTCTCCAAGCTGAACAACCCCAGTTCTCTCAACTTGTCTTCAAAGGAGAGGTGCTCTGTTTTATCCCCCTAGTGTAGGGGAACACTTCAGTGCTCCAGCTCTCTGATCATCCTTGTGGCCCTCTTCTGGACACATTCCAACAGCTCCATGTCTTTCCTGTGCTGAGGACTCCAGAGCTGGACACAACACCCCAAGCGGGGTCTCACAGAGGCAGAGTGGAGGTGCAGAATCACCTCCTGCTGGCCCCACTGCTTTGGATGCAGCTCAGGAGCTGTTTGCTTTCTGGGCTACAAGCCCTGTTGGCTCGTGTCCAGCCTTTCATGCTCAAGAACACCCAAGACTTCTCTGCGAGGCTGCTCTCAACAGGGCTCATTATTCTTGCTGGTGCCCCTGTCCTGATCTTGTGCTTTAGGAGCTGTCTAAAGGTGTGAAGAGATAACATGAGGAAAGAGGACAAGCTGGATTAACATTTATGGCACTGCAGATATTGCAGGGGCTGCGGGTGCTATTATACTGTGGGAATGCCAAGGTACTGCTTCTACAGTCTCTACCACTGCTTCGCCTTACCTAATGTCTCACCAATTATATGCCAGGTGGCAAAATAATAAAAAAGCTTAAAAATCACAGTATTTGAAAGTATGAGTGTTGTTTATTCACCTTTGCATTTGACCCTTTGTATAGTGTATTCACAACTTTTTTTCTTTGTAGCTGCATTGATAAGAATTTGCAAGTTTCAGCCTCATGCAAGAACCAGGATGTGGAGCAATACTACTCCAGCTTTCTGTCTGGTCTGTGCCCACAGCCAGGCACTTGGTGAGTTGTATCCAGCCAGGACAGTTTGTTGAGCATGGATCCAAGTGTTATAACCTGCAGCTTAACGATAATATTTCATCCAATACTGATACAACAAAACCCACCAGCTTGGAAGTAATTCTTTTTAAAATGATACAAGCATCTAATTTTTGTAAATATGTGTTGGATTAGTTGTTATTCTGTTTTTTGGTCACAGCTAAGCAGGTGTTTTTACATAATTTTACCTTCTACTCTTCAAAAGGGAAAAATACTGGAGAATGACCATTATTTTGCTGTTCTCAAATAAATCCTCAAATAAGTGGCAACAATTCTCTGTAAAGAAAACTTCACTAATATTACTTCATATTTTCAGTTGTGTTCTGGACTGGTTGTGAGTTCTCAATGAAAGAAACAGATTCAAAATCTAATCTTAATTGCAGGGGAATAAACTACAGGGGAATAACCTCCATTCATGTTTCAAGATTTCCTACAGCTTTGCACTGCTTCATTTGAAGTCTTAGCTTTTTGTCAAACCCCAGAGAAGGTCCGTGGCACGAGCCACACAGCCTCCACAGAGTTATAAAAATAATGTATTGGCTTTGACCCTGGCAAAGTTACACAAGCAGTTAAAACAGCTCACAGCCTCCAGTGTCACTTTTCTTGGCTCGGGATCTAATTTTAGAGTCGCGAAAGCACAAAACGGAGCTGAAGGCACGGCCGGTAGATGTCACCCATGCACCAGGCACCGAGCGTGCAGCCCTCACCCCGCAGCCACCCCAAGAGACACCTTCCCACTGCCGGCAGCAGCCAAGGACGCTCGAAAGGAAGGTTTACCTCAAATGCAGCCCATGCAGCGGTGCAGGGATGTTCAGAGGGCATCATGGGCATCCTGAGTGGGGAAACTCCTGTGACCCATGCTAGACATGAGGAGAGCACCCAAACTTCTGCCTCTACTGGCATCTGTGCAAGGGGAGCCCTAAAGCGAGGAGGTGCCACTGTTACAGCACAGGGACACCTGCTCCAAGCAGGGTGCCGGCACCTTGCCACTTCGTCTTCATCATCATCTTCATCCCCTTCTCCTGTCACCATTTCTGGGCTGAGGATGTCCCTGACAGAGTGACCCCCACTTCAGTCCTGCGTGCTCAGGGTCTTGTGCTCCCCAGCATGGCAGATCGAGACTGCCGGCCCTTGTCACTCCTCTTTACACCTGTGTGTCATGGAAATGAAGACTCCAGCTTGTTTTTTCTCATCTAAAAATCAATTGAAAGCAGCTTGGTGCTATCCAGCTTAATCCTTAATTAGCACTGACTAATTAATAGTGCTCGTTCAGGCTTTCTATAAAACATCTAAAACCAAAACCCTGCAATCCTCCCTGAACCCTGTACCCAAGAGTCTCATTAATCCCAGACATACTGACACTGCACAGTCCTTGCATTTTTACTGCAAAAGGTTAAGAAATAGTCAAACTTATACCCCATCTGCTTATCAGTAGGGCATTTGGGCACAGCCCAGGGTTTTGCTGCTGCTTCTCTCCTCTGGCAGAAGGTAAATTCTTTGGCTGAGCACTTCCTGCCTCACACCAGTGTCTGGTGCTAGTAGGGAATTTGGCTTACCAATTCTTACATCTTACCAATGAATAATGATTCCTGAGAAAAACACTGGGAACTCGCAGCCTGGAGAACTGGGAACAACATCAGATATACCAATAGCTTTTTTTGTGTGCTGAGGAGCTCTGTGCTCTGGTGAGCCAAGTCATAGGCTTTTTAAGTCACCTTTGTGGTTTACAGGAATTTGGGCACTGAAATATAGGATAGAAAAATGGGAATTTAGCCAAGCAGTGAGAGATGTGATCACCCCTCATTATGGCAAACGGATCAAGGAACACCACTGATGTTTCTAGGAGTTTTTGTGTGCCAGCCAAATGAAAAGAAGACTTTTTACCTTGCTAACTCTGGACAAATAATCCCTCCAGGATCTCTAATCACATACACTGAGAGCAGCAGCCACAGTTACATGTTGGCCACAACAGGTAGCTAAATACAATTTTTTTCTCGAGAGAATAACAGGTCTTGGGAAAAAAAAAAAAAAAAAAAAAAAGAGAGAGAGAGAGAAATATTACTCTTCTGACCTGTCTGACATAGCTAGACATCATTTCCCAAATTGGAATCTTTGGAAGGGAGCAAGTTCACTTAGTTTTCCTGACAGGAACAGAAACTGTCAACAGAAATCAAATTAATCTAGTGGAGCAGCTTCAATCCTGCACCCCTTCACATGAGTGCAGGAGATCCTGACTGGTTGTGTTTCTTTTGTGTGGCACTGAATAATTATTTCAAAGCATGATACACTTTGGTTCAGTGCCACAGGACTTTCCTGAGGGGCCACCCAGAAGGTGGAGGACAATGAACTGTTGTTACTATCCCACTTTATGTATGAAAAATGTGGGCAGAGGTCCACCTGAGTACAGGTGGGAAAATAAGGAGAAGGCCATTTCTGTATCCTGAAACCCAGCAAATACAGGATTGAAGGCGCTGCTGACTTGCAGCCTTTCCTGGGCCATACCGTCCTTACTGGCTGAGAAGCTCCCCCAGCCAGGGATCAGCTGACCTGGCTGTAAGCAACCCCTTAGTCCTCGGAGCTCCTCCACCTGGTGCCTTCCCATGGTTGGACCATTTAAAAGGCCTTTTAATTTCTTTGCTTCAATGGAAGATGCTCGGCCTGAACTTCAAACAGGTCCCCCACTGTCTCTAAATTGGAAACCTGCTGTAATGAATAAAACCTTTTTTATTTTTAATAGTAACACAAATATCATCACAATTCATGTGGGCTGCACAGAATATCTTGAGCTATGGGAGAGAAAGACCCAGGCACCACCCCATGCCTGTGCTGTGTGCAGTGTGACTGTGACTGACACTGAGATAAAACCTCTTATTAGGCTAATTAATGTAGCAGCAGGCAGGATGTGAAGCATGAAGTCATGCTGGGGTTCACAAGCCAACCCACAAAAGCCTCTGGTTAGCAGGGCCTGAGGTTGTTTCCACGAGGTGGGGCTCTGTCCCCAAATTTTGCAGCTTTTCCTGCTTTGCTGAAGGCATGTGCAGCTTTTCCCTCTGAGGTACTGAGGGTGGTGGCAGTAGTCCTGGAGGTGGGAAGGGAGAAACATGGGATGAAATTTTGATGGAAGGGTGGTTTGAGGTGTTCCAGCATGGGGACCCTCTGAAAGATGCTGATTCCCGGGAAGCGTTCAGCACCCCTTTCCTCTGCAGTGCAACACTGGGGTAGCTCAAACCTGCACCCAAAACCCGAAGCAACAATATTTCTGCAGATAATCACTGAGCTGGTGCTTGAAGGGGGCCTGTGAAGGCTGAATCCTGCAACATGCTAAACACCTTTTCTCCCCAGGTACTGAGAATGTCCAGTCAAGGCAAGATGCTTTCGTGAAAGGGTTTTCCTAGCAGGAATTATTTGCTTCAGGTGGCAGTTTCACAGACACAGGCATTTTGCCCATTTTCCTGCACTTGATAGGAGTCATGTTAACATCCCAGCAAACGTGTTTTCTTTTCAGCTACATAGCTTGTAACAGTATTTGCCTGAATTAGAGCAAGTTTGCTCTGCAAATGGCATTCACCTTTCCCAGATAGAGCGCAGCTGTTCCCTGAACGTTCTCGCAAGGCCCTTGTTTGCACAGACTTTTGTCAGCAAATACACCCCCCTGAACAAGCCACTCACTCTGACTGCCCAGCTCTGATAGGGGAGTTGTAAGTCCTGCAAGACACCTTCATCCTTGTCTTCTCCTTTCATTAATAGGCACCTGCCTTCAAGACGGCGCCAACAAGGCTTTGCTCACACCATCAATCACAGTGCTGGGGCTGACCGAGTCCTGCAGAAGTGCGAAGGAAAGGAGCAGACATTATTAATTCTTCCTGCAGTGAAAGCTCTTCGATAACACAGTGCTGACACTCACTGTGTATCCCCACCAGCACAAACACAAAGGTCACCACCTTCCATCAACACTCAGAAGAAAATATGTCCCACATGCCTCCTGCATGCATGACAGCATTGATGGCCACTCAGGTGGAATCATGGTCTGTGGAAAACACAGGAAGCTGTGCAGGGGCTGTCCTGATGCCAGAAAGTTGAATTGAGGGCAGAGTCAGGGCAGGCTGCAAGTTTTTCAGTGACAGGGGTTTTCAGGCTTGAACAACAATCTGCAGGAGCTAGAACATTCAAGAAATGCACTCATTTCAATGATGTGTGGGCACTGGTCCATCAGATCTGACCACAGCATGCTGCCAGCTTGTCCAGCAGGCTGTAAAGCAGCCAAAACTCCTGGGCTCTGCTGACCCAAAGCTGTCTGTGACACACTGGGGAATTGGTGACTTCCTGGGCTTGTGGACCTCTGTTGCAGAGTGGTAAGATGGACTCAAGACTCTGAGTGAGACAGAGCTCTGGTGTCCAGGGGAAATCAACTTGAGCATGGATCTTTCATGTGGAAGTGTCAGTGTGACCATGGGAGGTATGGGAATGCTGACATCCTGGGCTCCTCATTGCTCCCATGGTTCTTGCTGCACACACAGGAGCCTGCACTCCTGGTTCTCAAACTGGATTTCCAGTCCCATCCATGTCTGCTTGGGCTTCAGCAAGAGATATGACCTTTGAGGAATGTATTCATCATTTGGATCTAATGGAAAAGGATGAGTCACCAGAGAGTGTCGCTGGTTCCAGACAAGAGTCGTTCTCATACAGCTCCTGAAGAGAAAAAAATTTCATGGATATATGTATGTAGGGAGGAAGATACAGGAAAGTGAAGAGGGCAAAGACAACTACCAGGGGCTTTTCATAATCTGACATGTCTGAGATACACACTAGGTCTCCCAGAGAAGGCCTTCTCCTCCCTTCCACCAAGGGCAAGGATGGCTCTTCTGGACACCTCTGTGAAGAATCACTCTAGATTTGCCATCAGGTAAATTATCTAGCCAGTGGTTTCCTCCATTTTTCAAACTGCCACTCAATTCTTACACAGAATGTTTCAGTTTTGAGGTGGACAAAAGCTGGAAGACCAAGCAGGGGTTCCTATCATGTGCTGTGAGCATCCCAAACTGAAATTCAGAGCATGTGTTGGAACCTGTTTCTTACAAAGTCTGGGATATAGGTAGCCAGCTGGGGATCTTGCTCTCATCTCCCTAGTCCTAAAGAGGGTCACATGGACTGTTTCTGCTCTCAGGGGCAGGTACACCTACAAACGTACACACCTGTGCTGCTCTGACCACAACCAGATCTTCCAGTTGCTCAGGCCAGGTTGCAGCATTTCTTTAAACTTCATTTAAAAATTTAATCTTCATCACAGTCAAGATGTTTCCTAAAATAAGAATGCAGTTTATTACAGCATTCACATTTTTATGCCTACTGCAACTAAATGAATTGGTTTCTCAGAGAGAAAATGCAGGTGTCCTGGCAGATGAGTGCTTGGGAGAGATCTTCAAACACAGATTCAGCTTTCAGACAGATGCAGGAGGTTTGCACCAAGCCTGACAGAGTTCAGGAAGCATTTGGACAATGCTCTCAGACATATGATGTGATTCTTGGGGCATCCTGTGCAGGGCCAGGAGTTGAACTCAATGGTCCTGAAGGGTCCATTCCAGCTTGGCATATCCTGTGATTCTACAATTCTAGGTCTGTCATTCCATACAGTCAGTACCCAAACAATCTTCCCTGAATGCATTGTTTTCTTTGCTCTGAGTTTCCTGCCACAGGAGATCTCCACTGCCTTTTAGCTGGAGGGCTGGCTGTAGCTGCCTTTAAACTTCAGAGGGGATGAAGGCAAGACAAGGCTCTCTTCCCGTAAAGTGCCTGCAGCAACTCCACCCCCCCCCTCCCCCTCGGTTGGTTTGATACTATCTGCAGTCTTTTAAGCAGATATTGAATGAGTAAAGACTCTCGCACATCAACCATGTGCTAAAAGATTCTGAGGAATGGCATTTTGCTTCATTGCCGATATCTTGAACTGCTGTTCCTAGCTTATCCTGCTCTGTGTACACATCCCTATCTCCTTGAAACAGTCAGGCACAAAGCTGTTACATTAGTGATTCCTGCCCTCAGCTAGCTCCACAGTCATGTCCAGGTCCAAGGGTATTAATCTGGACATAAATCTGGACATCAAAAACATATATATATATGTCTTTAGTTGGCCAAGGCTATCTGAGACACCTCCTCTGACCAGGATTCATTGAGAGATGAGGATGTGGTGTTCATTACTGATCTGGATGCAGACAGTGTGCAGGTAAGGGCTGTAGTCTGTGATGCTGTGCTAAGAGTTGGACTGAGCTCAAAAGTGCAAGTGCTCAGGGCAGAATGACAAAGGCTTTCTGTCTGCACTGATTATCCAGTGTTAGGAGGAAACCAATGACGACTTTGCCCCTATTCAATGAGCTTGAGCTGGTATCCAGAGCCATTTCTCACTGGGCACTCATGGCTCAAAACATTTGAGGTCAATAAAGAAATATAATTTTTGCTATCTGATGAAAGCTGAGTAACTTCAATCCAGTTCCCTGTGGGCAAGTGTGTTCTACCACCAGTAACATCTGCAGGTGATCCAGCTGGCTTTCCATACAGGTCAATTACTTGTAGAGGCTTGCAGCTTGCAGCTGAAACTTACCTGGGGCTCCCCTCAGGGCTAGAGTGTTTTAACAAGGACTCACTCTGGTTCAGGTATCTAAATCCGTCAAAGGATGTTTTTGAAGCAGCACAGTGAGATTGCATAAAAGTTGGGTGACATCTCCTGCTCTGCTGAAAGGTTATCTTAGATGGAAAAATCTGACTTGGTGCATTTCCAATTAATACACTTCTGTGCAAGAGATGTAACAGCCCACTAGATGAAGTCTAATTTGCTACAGATCTTGGTACCTTTTCAAGGAAGTTTGAATTCAACATTAAGAGAGATTCTGTCTGTTGTTATTATCTCTGCATTCTGACTGTGCAGACCGAGCATCAAATGACCATGACAGGGAAATTGAGCCAATCATAGTTTAAGGCTGCAGCAGCTGAATTAAGTAATCTATGAAAGAAGCATGAAACTTACTTAACATGCTATTGCTTGTTATCAGACTGGGTTTTGCTTTGATGCAGCAATTCAGTTCATCATGATAGTCAACGGTGGAGAAAGCGGGGAGAATGTGAGGACAGTCACGTTAACCTAGAAAGGTATTAAGATAAACCAATGAAACCAGAAAAGGAGAATGTGCAATGGGAAGTGCAATGTGGAAACATGAATTGTTTGCATGGTCTTTAGGAGAATTATATTTATCGAGTAATCTTGCTTATCTAATGCACACAGGCAGGGCATGTCTCTTACTATGTGTCTGTTCAGCAACTGGCTAAATGACACATAAATATCGATGGTAATATTATATTAATAACTGCAAGAATAAAAGCAATGGAAGATGAGGTCTTCATGCAAGAAATCCTTCACAGGCAAAGGAACAGCAACAGGCAAAGTTCAAAAAGCCTGTTGTTCACAAGGATGTAGGCAGCATTCAAAAGACTATACTGAGAAGGTGCATTGGTGTTAACTTCTAGCATAGCTGCAAAAAACTTGCAGCTTTACATATTATTGTGTACCACAAGGTTTTAATTTAAAAAGGAATAGGAACCCCATCTAGAATGGAAAGGAAATTAATCTTTTTTTCACTCATTTTTAGAAAAAAATTACATTTTTCTTAGTAAAGGGAAAATGCGTTGATCAGTTCCTGTGTTGATCATCGGATTTTGTTTCAGCTTCTTTTTTTTTTTTAATATAAATTAGTCAAGAGAATTATACTGCATAATTACCTGACTATTCCTTGTCCTAGTGACTGGATGAATATGCCCTGCTGGGGCCAGAAATAGCAGCTTGTTTCAGGCTGCATTTGACCTGAGAAGTTGTGGACAAGCAAATTCTGCTAAGTTATGTAAGATCAGGGACATCAATTTATTAGGGACCATAAAGTTTTGGAGTTGGGGTACTTTGGTGTATTTATCAAATAATAATCACTTATATCCCCCTTATATATTTAGGTCCTCACATCAAACAGGACATCATCCTTACCAGTCCCCACTACCCACCCAGAATGGTGTTCCTGTAGTTTTCACTACAAAAGGACTCCAAAAGTACTCAAAAGCTGGAGATGGCTGTAGGGTGCATCAAGTCAGCTTGGCCCCACCAAGACATTTTTTAAGCTGCTTTGACCTTTCCCTGGGAGAAATCACAACCTCTTTCCCACCCAGGGTAACACCTTAGAAAACAGGTTTCCTCTGAAACAAATGACAGTAAAAAAACTGTACATACAAGCAGACATACAAAAATCCACATATAACTAGGATGAAGGGAAAACTCCTATACATCCAACTTCATAAAATGAATTTTAGTCTTTGCAGAATTGAAGGTGAATTGGATGAGCTTGCCGAGAACAGCCAGCAAGCAAACACCCTTGAGCTGCTCCAGCAGACTTCAACCCAGTCAGCAGCTTTCCAGCCAGCCTACCTGCGGCAGCTGTGTGCCACTCAACTGCCTCTGAGGATTGAGACCTGGAGAATAAATATCTGTCCACAGCTGCTGGGAATGGAGCCCTCACTTAATGGTGCTTGAAGCTACCGTCACCTAGAGTGGCCAAAACATGATTTTTGGACATGTGGAATTGTTTTTGTGGTTTTTGGATTTGTTTTTTGAGTGTTTGTTTTACTTGTTGTCTTTTGCCCTTTTTTTTGTTTGGTTGGTTTTTTTTTTTTTTTTTTTTTTTTTTTTTTTTTTTTTTTTTTTTTGTTTGTTTTTTGGTTTTTTTNTGTTTTTGTTTTTTTTGTTTTTTTTGTTTTTTTGGTTTTTTGGTTTTTTGGTTTTTTTTGTGTTTGTCAATTTACAGGTTTATACCTTTCTGTCAGGTTCACTTGTTCACACAGAGATTGAGGCCCCTGCCTGTGATTTGTGGGGTGGACTGTGGGTCCTTCCCCCTTCCACACTTCCAACCACTTCTTCTGAGCACAGCACAGCTGGAGTTAAGATCCCACACACCTTGGGGCAAGGCAGGCAAAGGACAAAGGAGTCATGCAAGGAATTGGGTACTGCCACACTAAGCAGGGCTATGCCTGATGGTTAAACATTCCCCTTCCTTTGAGAGGGAAGTCATGCACCACCACCTCACCCCTGTGAGTTTAGCCACCCCTGTGGCTGAGTTTAGGCCACTCTGCAGGAGAAAATATGACATTTCAGGAGGACAAGCAGGGCACCTACATAGGAGCTTGACACTGTAGCCCAAGGTGAAGTCATTTCCCTGAGGGAAGTGATGGGTTTCAGCATGACTTGTATCAACCTGCAACCATCTGAACACATCTACAGGACCAGGGAACAGTGAGACGGACTGGCCATGAAAGCAGTTACTTTAATATACCCTTTTTGTACCCTATCCATGGTTACAAGATGGAAAGGATATAGTACATCCCAAAGAAGAGTTCATTTGTTTTGAGTAGCCCTTGCATAGCTGGAAGCAGGTCTGACGAAGGTGTTGACAAACCAAGAAGTATTTTGTTCCACTTCTGAAAGTGGAACTTGTGCACTTGCACAAAACCAGGGGGCTGAAGCTGAAACTAAGGGTAAGAAGCTCTGAGCTGTGCAATGCAGGTCAGGCTGGGTGGTCTGCATCATTTGTCCAGCCTTCGAAACCGGTGAGCATGTCTCAGGAGAGAGGTGGAATTAGGGTTTGTCCAGTTCATTGCATGAAAGCAACGATGATAATTGTACTGACACCCCAGTTTGCACTGGGAGAGCTGCCCAGTACTGCTTTTTATGAGAACCCACCTCAGGAGCCAGTTAATGCTGAACTGACCCACAGCAGGCTTATGTGATGGCAGAGAGGCCATGAATGGCCTCATGCCCCAGATTCCTTCATGACGTCTTTCCTTCTACCCACTGATCAATTTTACCTGAAATGTTTGCTGCCCCTGAGCAGTGAGGAGGAGGCAGGAATGCTAAACATAACTCTGTAAACAGAGAAGGCATGGGGGGGTCAGAGACCAGGGGAAGGATCAATATGTCATCTTAGTCAAGGGGATGTATGAATTGTAACCAAGGGACATCATCAAAATAAATTTTCTTTCTTTAAGACAGACCACAGATGATTTTCTTGCCTACACGAGACAGAAGTCCAGATTCCTGGGAAAATCAGGAAAGAACAACAATAATAATAGTAATATTATTAATAAAATGCTACTATTACAACCAGTAATAAATATTACAGTAGTAATATTAATCCAGACATGCTCCTACAGAAGAGGTGAGTAGGTGTGGGTTCAGCTGCCTGTTGCCTTTGCAGTTGAAATGCAGTGTTCATTTGGGTACTGGCACACCTGGGATGTCCCCTACAGCCTGCAAGAGGCTTGCAGAGGAATAAATGCTGTGCAGTACCCAAACAAGCTTCCCAGCATTTCTTTCTGGCTGTTGTTCCTCCTCCTTTCAGGCACCTCTTTTTTCTGTTTCCTGGCATCTGTAGCCCCATCTCTTATATTCCTTTTGCTGCCTTTTCTTCCCCTCGCTGCTCCTTGGCTCCCTGTCCTGTGTTGATCCCAGACTCTCCCCCAGCCATGTCAATGTCAAGATTATGTGAGGTAGGAGAGGTTGCAGGGGCTAGGGAAGGTACCCCTGATGCCACCCACTTTGGGGTGCAGGATTGTTCCTGCAGAGAGAGAAGGGAGCAGAAAGAAGAGTGGAGAAGCAGGATTGGAAGATCCTGGTCTCACTGATCCACTCCTAGAACTGCGAAACAATCAAAACATCCATCTCTTGGGAGAGCAAGGATTTCAGATTCCCCTCAGTTAACTGGGTACCAAGAGGTCCTGCTGTCTGATGCTCAGAAATGTTGTGTCTGCCTGGGCTCCTCTTCATTGCAGGGGTCTCTGCATTGCACAGACTCTGCTCCCCAGAACCGTGTCACCAGTCCAACCACCTTTCCCAAACCTTGTTCACAACATTCCTAAAGATTTTCCTTCATAGCCTCTCCTCTTCCAACAGCCCATCTCTCCTCTCCCCAGGGGCTCCACTCCTGACCAGTGCTTCTGCCCCTCCTGAAAGGCCCAGCTCTGATGGCAAGGGGAGCTCAAGTGCCCTGGGACACTGACAACAGCCACTTCCCAGCTCATTTAGCCACCACCAATCCATAGTGCAAACATTGCTTTAATGCCAAAAGGGTCTCGGTTTTGCATTTGGTATTTAAGAACTTGATGAAATATCAAGGCAATAAGTGGCTGATCCTCACCTTACTGGGCATGGACTCTCAGCTATCTCATCATCACTGTCCTTGCCTCTCGATTTTGACTTGTTTCTTTGTTCTGTGCTCCCTCCTGCCACTGCCACCCCATGCAACAAGTCAGATTTGCCATTAAGGATTTCTCCTGCCCATCTGTCAGGTTCTCCTTCCCCTGCTCCATTTGATTAATTGGCAAGGCACCAGCACTTGCAGCAGCAGACATCACAACCACTGACGCAAGGACTTTGTTTATTCACCCTCAGCTCTGTAGTACTATACTGAATAAACAAGCTGGGAAAAAAAAAATGGGTTAAGGCTCCTTTCAGATATCAGGTTGCTGTTTTCCCTTCTAAGATTAAATATTGTGGGAGGAGGTCCACTAGCCATTCTGCTAGGTACACAGTCATGGGTGGTGGAAGAAGGGACTGTCTTGCTGGAGTAGTACTCAGAAAGGCTGTACCCATCAGCTCTCCAGAACTGGCTTGGAGATTTACCTTGACATGCTTCTGACAGGTGCTGCTTCTCCAGGCTCTGGTTCCCCAAAAGACAAAAATCTTTCCCCAAGGCTTAATCTTGCTTAGCTGAATTGGAAGCTCACTGGCTTGGGTGCTGTGGGCTCTGGGCTCCCAGCTGGCTGAAGAGCCTCAACACATTGTCACACATTCTGCTCCCTGAGCTGTGTGTGTAGGTTAATGCACGTTCTGGTGCTTACACTTCCTTGAGTGTGTCTGGTCAGGAGCACCTCTCCTCCTGCACCCCTTTCCCTCATCCCTTCTCCACCACATGTGGGAGGAGGGAGTGGGCAGAGAGCACCTCAGCCCTGAGACAATGTATGTGCATCGTGGTTCACAGCACAGAAAGGCTGTGTGTCACGACTAAAGGATGAAACCCTGCTGGGGGGATTGCCAGTTTGCCTAATCCTTAGGATCCCAATTTGAGGATGTTTTGTACTTCTTCAAGTAAGAAAAGTGCACATTTGGGATCAGTCCATCACCCTCATGCAACCAGGGAGCAGAAGACTTCATTCAGGAAGAAAGCACCTTCAAATATCTAGCATTGCATCTCCAGAGGAGAATGAGAAAACACCTGAATATTTTAGAATAGGCATTTGTTTTATCTGTTGAAAACTGTGGGTCTTCCTCTGGTGGAAAAGGATCTCATGCAGGGGATTAAAACCAGTTGTACTGCTTTTAATATCATCTGGAAGCAAGTAAACCTCTACTTCAAGAAGAATTCAAGGTTGCCCATGCAGAAACCAAGAAACCATGGATGGCAAAGAGTTGTAAGAAAAACCAGCCCTCAGTAACACAAGAGATGTGGGGCTGTTTGTTTCCACAACAGCAGCAGCAGCCGCGCTGCTCAGAGAGCATCCAGGTGATTCCAGCCCTGGGAAAATGGGGACGTTATAAGCTTCTGTGTAAAAGTAGCGTCTATCTTTGCTTCCCTTTTAACAAGATTAGTCTTGCTTTTCTCTCCCTCTTTCTTTTGCTGTCTGCTGGCCACCTCCGTGCTCTCCCACTAATGTGATTAGCGGTGCATGGGGACCATACTGGCAGCAACTGTCACAAAGATCTCTGCTTACTTGAGTGCACCTCTTTCCTCAATGAAACATCTTGTGTTTATGGTCACAGGGGGTATTGTTAACTCCTGGATTCGAACAGAAAGGGATATTTACGACCCTCCCATAAAAGTTGATTCAGGGAGACATTTAGGAAAGAAAGGGACAGAAGACAGATGTGTTTCCTACCACAGATGCTGAGGAGGTTCAATTGTTCTGCATATGTAATGACTTTTTATGGTTCCTTACAAATGCTTTCCACACTGCTAGAAAGGTGCCTAAGTCAAATACGCATAGTTGCTTACAGAAGACACTTTAGTGACCATACAGGACACTACAACTTTATATCTTGTTAAATATGTCAGAGATGGGCATCACTACACGTACAACATGAAGGGGAATATCTGCCTGCACTGAGTCATGGCTACCCTGCTGCCTTCTGCACTAGAGCTCTGCTTTCATTTAACATTTCCTGGGGCTTTCAGAGCATGTTTACTGTCGTGCCCATATGGTTAACAATTACAGCACTTATTGATTTTTTTCTAACTGAGGCACATTATTGGTGTTACGTTGACAGCCGCAGCTTGTGTCTTCCCAAAAGAGCAGAAAAAGAAGCCTAAGTCTTCCTAACTGTGCAAACAAATAAGTACTTGTAGGTAACAAGACCGGAAAGGCTGCCAGATTATAGGCCTGAAGAGAACAGTTGACCAGAGACTGAAGCATAATTACAGGCAAGAGAGGAAAAGGAAGATGGCAAATTGCTATGTTATTGAACAGCAGCCAGTGGATTCTTGGTTACATGATGCTTCTGCCTCAGGCTGGCTGGGTTTACTCTCTCATGTGGGCTCCTGCAGGGTGACAAGTGTTAAGGTGAGTGTACAGGAGGAAATTTGTATCTCAGGTGGTGAGATGAGCTTGTGACTATTTACAGCAGTGGAAGATCTGGCTGGAGCCACTGACTCTGGTTCCTCTGTGCTCCTGTGACAGAAAGAGACATTTCCCAAAAAGTCTCATGCCAAAAATTTTGTGCATAAAGTGGCTGTGCACTGAGATGCTGGCAGAGAAATGCAGCTCATCCCAGCTGCACCCACCATCCTCCCACTGTCATCCAAGGGATCAAGGCTGACACAGACTGAGGACAATGTCCTCCTGTCTTGATGCAAACACAAGAAATGGGAAAGATTGGCAGCACAAGATCTTTAATGAGCTTGTGCACCTCCTTTTGTGCTCAAACACAAATATTTCCAGCTAGCCTGTGGGTTTGCAGAATAACAGAGCTAAGAAGGGTTTCACTGGATTGACTCACACTCTTACCAAGTTAGCTATGAGTTTAAATCCCAAGCAGGACAAGCTTGAGTTGTGAGTGTATGGTTAATTTTCAAATGTCCAGATAGAGTTCAGCTTGTTACAATTCAGAGCTGAACTGCCACTATGTGGGCAGTGTTATCAGGGTTACTGTACCTGCCAGACCTGCACTGTGCAATTTTGCATGGGAACATCTTAAAAAGGGTTATGACCAGGTTCCCTGCAGAGACAAGTAATTTCTAATGATTTTGTAGCAATGGATACCTCTTTGTCTAACAGTTGGGAATACCAACGTCATTACTGCATTCTCATATCCTGAGTGTCCATTCATTACTCTGGGAAAATATAGCATTCCCAGATGGGGAAGCATTCTTTGTCTGGTAAATAATTAATAATGAAACTGCAAGCTGCTGCTTGTCTCATATGCTCATACAACAAATGGTACTTTCTTTGCCTGTGAATGAGCAAGGTAAAAAACTCATGGGATAAACAGCATGTCTGCAAAAGCCAAACCTCACTTGCTAGAAAAATCTGGGCAAAAATGACTGGGGAACAGCCACATTCAGTAAAGGCTGGAATAAAAAAAATGTTATGACTCACAGAAATCCCTGCTCAGGGGAAGGCAAGCTCAGCCACAGCAATCTCAGGAGATTTCAGGTGTGCTCCATCCAGATTTCCTCATGCATGGATAAGTGGGCATCCTCTGGGATTTACCTAACCATGGCAAGGAAGGCAAGAGTATCCCTACCCCATGCAGCTGAAGTGAGACAACAGTGGAGCCTGGATAGAAGGGGAAGAAGGCACACAAGAGCATCAGACTCCTGCTACCAGCAACACAGTGCATCTTAATATGAGCTTTGTTAATGTTCAACTGCCTTGGGAGAAAATCAGCTCTGGCATGTGTTTCTGGTTTCCAAGGATCTTGCAGTATTTCCAGAACTGTAGGGTCTTACTTCATCCTCCAAGATACTGTGTTTTCATGACCAGCTGTTCTCATCACATGCTTTGCAGGTCAGACCCTCCCATTAGGTCCTTTACCAGCTTTATTGACTTTTTAGGAACAAATCCCTTTATTTGAGAAGGTATTTCTCTATTTCCTGCATTTTGATGTGAGTAGAAGTGCTACATTATAAAGTACCTACTGATAAGGAAATCCCCTGGCCACCAGCCCAGGAAACCTGACACTAGGGATATCAGTGACAGCAGCTTTCCATGCATCTGCTGGTTGTGCCTTTGCAATGGCTCCAAGGAGGGTACCAGGCACAGCAGCACTGGGCAGAGGTAGCAAAGCTGGTCTGGAGCACATCAGCTCAAGCACTGAAAGCCATTGAGACCATGGTATCTCTCTGTCTTTTACCATGGTCCCAGCCCCACATTGATGGAGCCCTTCCCATCAGCCACTCAAAGTCACTGGTGCCCTGCCTAGGTAGTGGGTTTGTGCCTTGACAATGCTGGCTGTAAGAGCAAGGTCTCAGTTGTTACCTTGCCCAGATTAGCCTTGTTTTAACTAATGTAAGCTTTTGAATCCCAGCTCTCTGCTGCTCCAGTGATTTGACTGCGCCCAGGATGTGGCCTTGCATGTTGGGGTGGGGCACAGCCCTGCCATAAAGGGGGAATGCTGTGAGCACTGAGGAAATGAAGCCAGGAATGTTGAGATTTCTTGGCCATAAAAAACATGCTGCAGGCTGTGTCTTGCTGAGCAATGTTAGTTCCCAAGGTTTTTTCCCTTGTTGTTGTCATAAAACCTCAGTAAAATCACCTACAATCTTCAGAAGTTGCGTGCAGGAGGGGGTATAAGTGTAGAGCCCATTGTTAGAGCCTGTAGAGACTCTTCTGCTTAAACTAGCTTGTACTGGTACGGCTTTGCTGGGCTCAGCAGCATGGTCATTGACTCAGATCCCAGGAATTAATTAATCATCATTTTCTTTCATGAAAACAGATGACTCTGCTAAGAAAATTTTTGTAAAAGGGAATGCGTGCTGGGCTCCAAAACCTTGCTGTTTCATCCCTCTCATTAGAGACAGGACATCTACTTAGCTGGACTGGTTTACATGGGAGGTAGAGCTGCAAGCTGGTGGCAAACCAATGGACCAAAGCACAGAAAACAAGCAAACTCAACCAATAGTCACTTTTACAAGGGCAACTGCAAACATTGCAACACACCACTATGCACATGGACATGACACGGCACCTTCTGAGTATGGCAAATCTGTAAATGTGCCTCTGAGTGAATGCTCAGTGATTCAACTGAGCCCCTGCTTATCATTAGCTAACTGATGCAATCTGTCCTGCTGCCTGCAAACCATACCCAAGCTGATTGCAGCTCTCCCTGTCCTGATGCCACCCCTCCCTGCTCCTCCTGGGCAGCACATGGCTCAGCAGGTGTTTGTCACTTGACACTGGAGCTGCAGAGAGCATTGGTTTGATGGACACTCAAGCAGCACTGTTATGTGTGGTTTTGGATCATTGAAACATAGAACCTTAGAATGGCCTGGGTTGGAAGAGACCTTAAAAATCATCAGTTCTGACCCCTTCGCCATCCACAAGATTAGGTCATTCAAAGTCCGATCCAACTTGGCCTTGAACACTTCCAGGGATGGCACAAGGAAAGACAGTAGGCAGGACTGAGGGGCAGCATGGAAAAGAGGTGAGATATAAGAAAAACAATGTGGTCCCGATGTGCTAATTACAATTAAAATCTGTAAAGAGAGCTAGTTCTCTTAATGAGGTAAGAAGACTTCTCCCAAGAGCATGAGCTAAATGACTCAGCCCTCTACTCCCCAAAATCTGCTACAGCAGGGAAAGGCAGTTTCCTCTGAGGCAGATGATGTTTTTAAGACACCCATCAGAGGCATGGCAGCTGCTTGCTATGGAGCACAGCAACATCTTTTACGTGGGCAGGGAAAATGGAGGCCAAAGTAGAGAGCCAGAGAGGCTGATGAGTAAATCTGGTTGGTGACTGATCCAAGTTGGTTGTAGTCACAGACTTACTAATAGATATGAGGTAGAATAGTGGAAAGTGTTTGGTTTTGCCAGTTTGATGCAGAGTGAAGAAGATCTTCATATTTTTCTGTTTACTGTGATGGAGATATGGAGACTTTTCAACAGAAAACTGTTCTGTTTGGAGTCCTTTCCAGAAAGCACAGCGCATATTTGCCCAGCTTCCAGCTACTGGGGGGTCTGGTGGACTACATCTTCACAGAGAGCTTTCTGTTTAAATACATTCAGAATTAGGCCTTTGAATTTAATGTTGACCCTGACTAAGTGTCACAGGCAGCACTGTGGGACAGCTACAGTCTTTGGACCTGGCTCTAAAGTGATTAAAGTGACTTGACTGAACTGACTTGTCACTCCCAGGCTCACAATTGATTAACCATGACCAAACTAACACCTTCAGATGAGAGGGTGAGGGAGAACCATGCACTGCTGAGGCACTTGCTCTGTGTCTGTAACAGCCCAGGCTGTGAAAGGCTGGAATCCCTACTGGAGGATGCCAAGGACTGGATGAACATGTAGCAAAGCCTATTGCCCCAGACTTCAGCATGCAGATTTATGAATAAACACACAATGTGGGTGAATTTTTCACCCACAAATGGCCAAAGGGAGTTCAGAGGATCTGGGAAGAGGAACACATAACAAAACAATCAAAGCAAAGTGTGATAGAGATCGATCACAATCAGGTAATAATTGTAGGGAATTCTTGGTTTAAATTGTAAGCCTACGCAAAAGCATTTTCTTGCTTTGATGATTGCATTGCCCTTGCTCTCCTTCCATGTCCTTCACTCTGGTATCTTATTACATCCACTCATGTCACCTTAGCTTAATTAGGGATGTGTGAAATAACCAGAATGTTAATGGTGAGTTTCTGGCTGGAAGTGCAGGTATGAACAAACCACTAGATAGAAAATGTCCAAAACCTGTTATCTGATAGAAAGAAACCTTTCTGTGGGAGCAAAAAAAAAGCAAAACTTTGGCCTTTATTTTCTAAAGAAAAGCAGAAATCAGAGGATAATCCAAAGTAGATTGATCTCAAAGAGATTGCTTTGGGGTGTTTCGTGGTTCAGACAATGTTGTGTTTCTTTCCATTCTGAGTCAAACCAAACTTTGCAGTTGGAAGTTCCCCACAAAAACAGAGTTCAAGTCCTTTCCCCTCCCAGCAGAGCTTGGTGCAGCTAAATCTGTCCCTACTTGCCCTGAGCTAGCCTGCTGCTGGTTCAGTGCAGACCTGGTTTGGTAGTCCCAGCCCCACATCTTCAGAGAGCGTCATGACACACTCCCACAGGTATCTCCATCCTCATGCTATGAAAGCACCACTCCAGTGGGCTACTATGCACCCCTCATCCATTTCAGGTGCTTGGAAGTGGTTTCTGCTCCCAGCACAAGGTGCCAACCCTGTATTTTGTTCATGGGGAAATCTCATGGCATAAATAGAAGACCTAGGCTTAAGGGCTTTGTGGTTGGAACACAGCATGGATACAGCCTAAGGCACACAAATTATCCATGTTTTGGCTCTGCTTTCAGCACACATATGGTCTCTGTCTCTACCCTGGGGAAAATGGCCTCACCTCTGGGTCTCCAGCAGGACAATCCCTTCCTTCCCAGAAGTGCTAGGAGACCTGGACTATGCTTGGGAAGGGTAACATAAAAGCTATGGCAGCTACCTTATCTCTCACTTTATAAATTAAGTGTATGGAAATTACCCAAGGAACAAAACCTGCAAAGTAACCTCATTATCCCTTTCTTTGTGGAGTTTACTGTAAACCGGCAGGCTTTGGATCTTAATTTGCTGGGAAGTGCAGTAATGTAATTAGCTAAACTGATAACAAGATGAGTTGTGTGAATTCTTCAGAGGAAAGGAGGAATGTGCTAGACTAAGAGAGAAATAGAAGGAAAAAGAAAAAAGAAGCATCCTTTGGCAAGAAATAAATTTTTTCAATATGTTAATGTCATTATGGAAGACTTGTTTTGGTCAGAGGGAACACCATGTACAAGTACTTTCTTACTTAAAAAGGACACAATTTCTACAATTTCTAGAATATCTTAATTATTTTTGAGAAATAAAATTCATGCATATTTTGAAATAAAGTACTTTTTTTTTTTTTTTTTTTTTTTTTTTTTTTTCCTCTAAGAAACATCTTCCCTGTCCTGAATTTTTCCTTGCTTGCCTACAGCAGTTAAAATAAAAAAAACTTGGGGAAACCATCTCCCAACAAACACAAGAGCCCCATTTCCCACTGTCTATCCCGGGTCAAACTCTGCCTGAGCCTGGCCCCCTGCACTGCCTGTGAGGCACCAAGGGCTCTTCCCAAACCTTGTACAAGATCCAAGCAGCCTTTCTGCTTGGTGCTGCAATCTCTGCTTTCAAAAGTTTTGCTGAGGACCATGCAAAGCTCCAGCGGTGTGAACCTCATGAGGCTCAGCCATGCGGGGGATGGGCTGCCCGTGCCAGTCCTGGTGACCAGGACAGGTTTCCGTGGGCTTGTGAAAGGAAGAACGCAATGAACGGAATGAAGAAAGCAAATTTCTCTTGTCACTAGATGGCTCTATCTCCTTTCACTAAACGCACACGGTTTTCTTTCTACAGCCTCAGATCTGCAGCCTAACAGCTGTGTGCTTGCAGGGTCATCAGCAATATCTGGGAAGGGAAATCTCTGGGAGGTGGAAAAATTCACTTGGGCTTTGATGATGGTTTTCATTATGCCCTTGGCAACTTTCTTGAGTAAAACAAATACTGTTGCAAGAAAACTCATGCTTTGAGATTTGTATGAAATGGTACCCTTGTGGAGAAGTCCTGTGATTTCCTCATCTCAGACTCCTCCAGCAGCTATGCTGTGCAGAATTAAACCAAAAAAGGAGGAATTTAAGAAGCTGCTGGGCATTTAACTCAGGTGCAGGCTGGTGCAGGGACACCTTCTGGACAGGAACTTCTCTTCTTCAATCCTTTATTAGGTGGGAGACAAAGAGGACCTGTGTCCCAGGACAGTCCTGAGATGATGCAGACTGGTGGGATGAGGGTCTCCAGGTTCCTTGTGCACCACCAGTCACCCCTGGGGGCACCTGGCCCCTGCCCAAGGGTTGCCGCCCCCATGTCAGCAACTGCCATCCTGCCCCACACTCAGCCCCTGGGACCTGCTTCTGGGCTGTATCTTCTTTGGGGCTGCGGCTTCAAGGCACAGACTTACCTTCTGAAGATGCTCGTGTTCAGGTAGAGGGTACTCACTGCCATAGCCCATGCACAGCAGCCTGCAGGAAGGTCTGGGGCGATGGAGGCAGTGGTGGACAGAGTTTGCATGGAAGTCATCCCATTGTTTGACCCATGACAGCGGTACGACACTTCTGGCACTTTGGCTTCTGTGAGGTGGAGCAGGCAGGCAGCTCTGCCTGTTGGAGCAGAGTGTGGGCATTTAAATGAGGGGACACTGAACTCTGACTGTGCAGTAGGCAGAGGACATGCACTAAAGCCCTGAGGACATCTGCTGCCCTAAACCCTTACATTGACAGCCACATTTCCATGTTTTGGATGACTCTAAGTAACTGAAAAGCTACTCTCTGGTCTGACTCTTGACAAGCAAGCAGATCAGATTGTTGCTTTCCCCAGGAAAAATACTATTATGTTGAAAAAAACCACCCCAATATATTCAGGGCTTTCACTGGCTCTGTTGGCTCAAGGCTGAGTATTTTATCAGCTGTCAGATCTCTCAAGTGTATTCAAGCAATGTTTGAAGCAAAATTCCTGCCTGGAAAAAGTTACCATGAAAGACTGGGAGCATTTTTCTACCAATTTCGAAAGGGTTTGGATCAGGCCCTGAGGAACTAGTCCAGCATCTCCCCTTCACATCAGCAGCCTCTGTGCTTTGAGGACACAACCCTTGTAATAACAACTGTTTGCAGGGGTATTTGAAGGATCACATCTTCAGCTGCACAAATGACACAAGACACAAGTGACCACGGTGGGAAAGGAAGCAAATTTGCTTATTTAGATAATTAACAGGCATTTGAGACAAGTGTCACTGTCTAACACATTACTGACAGACTAATAATTCTGACTGATGAAGCAGCAATTATAACAACAGTTATGGTACACTAAAACAACCAACCCTCCTAGCCACTGCTGCCAGGAAAGGAGGGGTAAGACTGTGTTTCTTCTCCATCTGAGTGAACAGACCACATGCCAGAGAAGCATCCCGTGGGGCTTGGCTGGGAGAGGAAGGGCTCACTGAGCTGCTGAGTGGCAGCTTCAGAGGATGCCTTGCTTTTATGGCCTCAGAAAGCTGCAGGCATAATTTTGCACCTGCGGTTTTGGTCAGATGGATCACTGCGGCCCTTATTGACCCACATCATGGGATGCCTCGAGAGGCCGTGCTGCGAGCACAAACAGTTGTGGCTTATAAGGAAAAGCACCACTTGCAGAGCAGACGTTATGTCCTTTCTGAAAACCGCCTGTGCTGTGAGTCAGTATAACCCCATCAATTACAGAATGCGTCAGGCTGGAAGGGACCACAGGGGGTCATCTGGACCAAACTCCCTGCTCAAGTAGGGCCATCCGAGAGCACATGGCACAGGATTGCATCCAGACTCTTCTTGAATATCTTCAGTGAAGGACACTTCACAACCTCTCTGGGCATTCTGTTCCAGTGTGCAATCACTGCACAGTAAAGAAGATCTTCCTCATGTTCTTCTGAACTTTCTAGGCATCAGTTTCTGCCCATTGCCTTCTGCTCTACTGCTTGGCACAATATCATTCCAGCAGGCAGCTCCTTCCCAGACTTGAGCTGGCTAATTGAGGAGTATCTCTACCCACTTCAGGGGACTACCATGGTGAAAAGGAAAACTGGGGCCATTTTGTTTTAACCTGGTCTTGTCTGATCCTGTCCAATGGCTGGGTGAGCTGAATGTATGGGTAAGCAAATCCTCCAGGGTGAATGCAGGAATGCAGTGAAAAGAGGTGTTTTCCAGAAGAGGGACCCTCCATTATCTCACAGCCCATGGAGCTGTTGTGCCCAAGTCCTCCTTTCCCCCATCCCACCCAGAAAGAGCTCATGGAGAACCAGACTAGAGTCAGGTTTTTCCCTTATTTTCATGCAAGTCATGGGAGATTGGCAGAGATCCATGACCCAGGTAGCAATATGAACTGACTGGCCCCAAACTGTGTAAGGAACAACTGGAACTTGGCTCTAATTTGCTTTGTATGACATACAGAAATTTTTATTCAAACTAAGTGGATCAGGATAGTCAATGGGAGGCTTGATGGGCAGCAGAGGGCTCTGTGTGTTGCTCCCCACAGCTCTGCTGCGCAACTTCACCATCGCTTACATCCCATGCTTCCCACAGACAAGAGGAAAAATCAACTAATGCAGATTTCCTCTGTTTCTTCTCTTCAGGGAATCAGTCTATTGAGAAATTCATTAAAATCCACTGTGCCTGAGATAGAAAAACATCACCTGACAAGAAAATGCTCTTATGGAAAACAAGTCTTTGATAGCTTTACATGCTTCTTGAACACAGGGAAAGCCAGTCAATAACGTTCCTTGTGGCCTAAAAGCAGAAACATCTGTCAGAGGCGGCTTGCTGGGCTGAATATAGCAGCAGGAAAGCCCAACTGATTAACTCCATCCTCTTCCTAACATGTTTTTGTGGTTCCCAGAAATCCCTAGAAAGGGCTCCTGAGGACACTGGCACCATTACAAGCCAGCTATAATTCAGTAAACAGAGAGATGAAGAAAACATTATCCTAACTGCAGTTCACCTCTGGCATCCAGGTTGCATAATTCACATGTACTTCTTCCTACGCTCCCTTAGCTGTCCAGCAGGCTTGTGATTTAGGAAAAAAGGAAGAGTGACCCCACACTTGATGAAAGAAAGAATAAAGTGATTGTTGTGAGGAGGAAATGAGAGTTGAGGCCCATACAACTCTGCAAGTAGACTGGAGCAGGGGAAACTGGTAGAAAAGATGAGAGCAGTAATACAGTAGACACAAGAAGTACTTCCACTGTGCCTGGGCTGTTCCTGCTTAGTGCAACCACCCACCAGGACCCTTCTCCCAACCCCTCCTACTCTTTTCATCCACATTTGTAGATTCACCTCTATAGAAAAAGCTAAAATTACTTCTTTGCTATGTTTTACTTCTGTCCTACCTTACATGTGACAGTTCACCATGTATAGCTGAGGGACTTCTCCAAAAACTGCAGGAAGTTTCCTGACAACTCTTGCCAACTTCATCACAATTTTCCCCCTTCCTCTTTAGAAAGTAGAAAGACCTTGCATCTTTTAGACGTATGTCTGGTCTTGTTGCAGAATTGCTGAACCATCAATGCAGTCAGGGTCACAAAACTTGTTGGGACTAGCTCAGAACACATAAATAGTAGTTAGTGTCATTCTTAAGTCACAGTATCTGCATCCCACCGCCACTGGACCATATCAAGAGACCTCTAGATATGGTGCCTCAAGCAAACAATATTCAGCTTGCACCAAGTCTTTCAGTTTCCAAAATTTCTCACGCAGGGCAATAATTTCTGCAATCACAGAGCTACTCTGGAAGCACATTTAAATATATTTATCTTCATTTTAACAGACATCCAAATAACTTCTGTGTAGTGTTCATAAACATAAGATCGTTTGACTTCAACTATGCTGCACAAAGAGAAGCAACTTACCTCGGAGATGAGATAAATACCACTGCTTATAGCAGAATGGTGGGATGGGAAAATGAAACAACCTTTGGTAGAAAATGATATGCGGCCCATTCACTCAGTAGTTCTTCAGAGGGATAGGAGTATTCACAGCACCACGTGAAGTCTTGCCCTGATTGATACTTAATTCTGAGTAGATCCTGGTAGCTTAAAAAATAGTTTTAATCAGAGACTGAGGGACCCCCAAACAACGGGTTTTACATGTGTGTGAAGGAGTTCTGTGCTGTTTTTTCTTGAATATTAAAATTTATCAGCTGCAGTGTGGACCTCGCTCTGGAAATGTTTATCTTCAGATTTAATATTTTTTCCATTGCAAATGTCTACCTCTTAGCAGGTTTAACTTTCACCTCCTACAGTGGAAAATTGTAACATCAAATCTGAAAAGCAACCCACTCTCTTTTCTTTCTAGCTCTCCTAGAGGACTCTTCAAAATCCTCCCTCTCATAGTCAAGTCAGAAGACATCAAAAATACAACACAACAAGAATCCCTCTGGCCTTGAGTCACCTACTGTTTATATATTTCCAAAACTGAATTAAAATTCCCAGAGGACTCTGCTGACATCTCAAACTGGCACTGCATAGTGCAAAACCCAATGTGAAGAATATTTGTTCTCTGTATAGCCAGTAGCAACACTTCCAAAGTTTTCTGCCTTATATGCTATTTCCTCACCTGTTTTATGAGTGGCCTGAGGAAATATCATGTTTTCACAAGAAAGGGAAAAAATGTTCTCAAAAAAGGAACATTTATAACCTCTTTTTTAACTTTCTGGTTTGTTTTTTATTGCAATTCCCAGGCCAAAAAAAACCCCCAAACAACCAAAACCACAGCAACATTTTCTTTTATGTATTTGGTTAGTATTTGTTAGAAGCTGAGATTTTTTCAGACTGGCTGCCCTGCTGAAAAGAAGCTGATTTCTTACCATTGCTTTGTGATGGTTTGACTGACTCAGCCTTCTCCTTAATCCTGCTACAGATGAGTGAGATAAGAGACATCCCCAGGGGCCATGGGGATCTGTTCCTGTTGGCATGAACTCCTCGCTCTGCCCAGCATCTTCCCTCCCCGTAATTAGGTTCCTCATCCTTTGGCACTCCTGCCACCTCACTTCATGGGTCCCTTCCCTCCTCCAGTCCCCATACATTGGATTCCTGACCGGTATTCCCCCTATCTTTCTTCCCCCAGTTCCCCAGCCTGCTCCAAGCACTGCCATCTGCTCAGGCTTTACAGCCCCGAGGACACAAACAAGGAAGAAGGATTGGGAATTTTTTCTCCACAGGATGGTTCCCTTGTCACAATCATATTCCAGCTTTTTTACCCTGTTCCTCACACACACTCTGTGGGGAGAATTGCAGCAGATGGAGGATGTCACCTAAAATAAAGCTCGTGTGACAACTCAAATAGAGCAAAACAGAGCAGATGATGCGCTCACAGAATCATTTAGGTTGGAAAAGACCTTTAAGATCATCAAGTACAATCAGTAATCCAGCGCTGCCAAGTCCACCTCTAAACCATGTCCCCAAGTGCCTGATCTGCACATCTTTTAAATACTTTGAGGGATGGTGACTCAACCACTTCCCTGGGCAACATGTTCCAATGCCTTATAACCCTTTCCTGAAGATTTTTTTCCTAATATACAATCTAACCTTCCATGGCATAACCTGAGGCCATTTCCTCTGGTCTGGTCACTTGACACCTTGGAGAAAAGAGAGACCTACCCCTACCTGGCTATGACCTTTTTCCAGGCAGTTGTAGAGAGCTATAAGGTCTTCCCTGAGCCTTCTTTTCCCCAAACTAAACACCCCAGCTCCCTCAGCTCCAAGTCAGTACCAGGAAGGTGCTGGGCAAGGTATCACAGACGCTAAGCTCAGTACTCCTCCTCTAGCTCAGGTCCTCCTTCTCTAGCTGTGCCCTCACGTGGCCTGAGGACACAGCAGGACCACAGGCTGGGGTGACAGGCCATCTGCCATAGGATCCCAAAAAACCCAGGCTGAAAACACCCAAATTTTGGGGCAGGTGCTAAGCAGCATCCAGCAGAGGCTGATATCAGAGTCCATGAGATTCCCCTGGTCTGGACTAGAGGCTGACCACTACTATGCAGACTCATCTTCAGGCAAGGCAGGGAGCCAAATCAAATGTGTTTGGAGAGCCTATGCCCCAGCACATGACCTAGCACCTGCAAAAACCATGAAATCCTTCTCAGAGAGACAGAAGAGCCCCTATGTTCTTAAAACCTCAGGAGGATTGTTATATGTGGCAAGGGACACAGAATTAGATGTGTGGATCTCTGCATAACTGGATCTCCTCTGCCATGTGCTGGATTCTGCACCTGGTACAGGGTAACCTCTGGGTGCTCATAGTCTGGGGAATGAGATGCTGGAAAGCAGTGCCATGGAACAGGACCAGAGGGTCCTGGTCGATGGCAAGTCGAACATGACCCAGCAGTGTCCTGGCAGCCAGGAGGGCAAAGTGTGGCGTGGGGGGCATCAGGTACATCATCACCAGCCAGGCAAGGGAGGAGATTGTCCTGCTCTGCTCTGCATTGGGGCAGCCTCACCTCGAATGCTGGGGGCAGCTTTGGGTGCCGCAATATAAGAAAGACATTAAGCTGTTAAAGAGCATCCAAAGGAAGGCAACAAGGATGGTGAAGGGTGTGGAGGGGAAGCCGTATGATGAGCTGCTGTTCAGCCATGGGTGTGTTCGGCCTGGAGGAGAGTGCAGGGAGAGCTCATTGCAGCTCCAGCTTCCTCCTGATGGGGAGAGAAGGGGCAGGCACTGATCTCTTCTCTGTGGTGCCAGGGACAGGACCCGAGGGAATGGCCTGAACCTGCGTCAGGGGCGGTTTAGGTTGGATATTAGGAAAAAGTTCTAAACCCAGGGGATATTTGGGCACTGGAACAGACTGCCCAGGAAAGGTGCCACAGCACCAGCCTGATAGGATTCAAGAAGTGCTTGGACAACACTCTCATGCCCATGGTGTGGCTCTTGGGGATGGCGCTGTGCAGGGCCGGGAGTTGGACTCGGCGATGCTTGTGGGTCCCTTCCAACTCCGGATGTTCAGTGATTCTGTGTGGGGGCTCCCCGCACGCGGCGACAGGTCGGGCTCTGCGCGTTCCGCTCGGGACG
>VWYO01025735.1:0-24521 GCA_013400275.1 Rhadina sibilatrix
TTGAGGATGTAGTTCTGGATCTTGTTAACAGAGCCCCGGGATACAGGTTTAGAGGTGTCTGCAGGTTCAGGAGCCCCAGAGTCCTGGGCTCTGGCATCCCTCAGGGCTGGCAGGGAGCTCCTGAGAGAAAAGAGAGCAGGATGAGGGGAGGGAGGAGTTTCTCGGCCCCTGGAGAGGTGGGAAGGTGTTCCTAAAACTGAGGGAGGACCCTGGGCAGATGCACTGAGCTGGCACAGCAGAGGCAGGGAAGAGTATTCCTGGTTATTATGGAAATGCCTTTGTCAGCTCTGCCCTGATCCACATAAACTGTAAGGGCTGCTGCTTCCAACCATCCCATCCCAGCCGTGCTTTTCCATTCTGACTGACTCCAGGCCTTAGGTCAGCTGAGGGTGCCTTGGAAAGCTCCCTGGAGCTGCTCTGGAACCAAGAGATTGCAAAGTGTTCCTCAGTTCCGACCCTCCCGCTGAGCCGGGTGTGTCCGGGGGCAGCAGGAGGGAGCTGCTGAGCCTCTCCCGCTGTCACTGCGAGCGGCATTGTCACCTGTCGCCGTGCGCTGTCGCCGTGTGCTGCTGTCGCCGTGCGCTGTCGCCGTGCGCTGCTGTCGCCGTGCGCTGTCGCCGTGTCCTGCAGAGGGAAATGAGGCACGAGGGAGAAGCGGCTGCCAGGGTCTGGTGTTCAGCACGCAGGGCTTTGCCAGCCACACGCGATGTTCCTTTGCCTCTCGCTGGGCTGTAAGGCTGGGAGAGCACAGTCCCACTGCCGCCAGGCTGCAGCTTGGATTCTGTACCTCGTGTTAAAGGTTTCCTGCTGCTCCACAGCTCATCCTCAGCTGTTCCCCACCCCTTCCCCGGAGTCAGCCTCTCAGATCTGTCAGCGTGACTGCGTTTGGAGGCTCTCCGCAGGCCGGTTCTGCTGTGTTAGATAACCCCCATTGTTGGAAGTGTTCTAGCTGTTGGAAGGATTTACACAGAGCTGGGGTGGAAGCACTTACACAGGCATTATTTGACATTTCTCTGTCCACATCCTTTTTGTCTTTGTTTTTTGGGGCACAGACTGGGGCCACCTCTCCCCTCCTAAGTGAGGCAGGAGCTGTGGAAGGTGAGATGGCATTGCACATGGGAAGGAAATGAAATGCTCCTGTCACATGGGAGACTTTCCTACAGGCTGAAAGATAAATATACAACAAAACCTAATTAAGTAGGTGCAGGCACTTGGAAGCATATCAGCATTTTCATGTTTACTTAGACTCATGCCTAATTAGTTTAGTTGCTGTAAACTTCTCTCGAGGGAATAAATTACTGAATAACATCCCTTCTTAAATACTGTATTTACTGAGAAGAACCAGCAGATCTTAAAAGAACTGCAGTAATCCAGGAAAAAAATGGCATGTTCCCATGTAAGGATCATACCATACCGTTTTTTTTCCAACAGGAAAGTGGTTTTATGATGGCAGAAAGGGAGCAGAGCTCCTGTGTAAGTTTCTATGCTTTGGTGGCTAGCAGAAATGTTCCTTGGGTTGACAGCAGTGGCAGGACAAAGACAAAAGGAGAGCTTCGCTTTGCTTTTACTTTTGTGTGTTGTGTTTTGTGGCTGAGTTACGTGAACAGATGTTTTTTATAAAGCTAAAAAACAAACCTGAGAGTACTCGAACACCTGGGATGGGGAGCAGAAGGGTGGTCATCTGTTGGAGCCTTCCGTGGCATTTTCCCTATAATTAGCTGTCTAATTGCTTGTCCAGAGCTGTTGCTGTTGCTAATCTATTTACACATGTAATTAATTATCGTTTAAAAATAATCAAACAACCTTTTTAGGTTGTTTATCCTTTTTCTTCATTTGTGGAATGTCAAACTATTACGCTGGTGGACTATTGCTGTTTTTATTTATGGACTACATTATGACTCCATTCTAGATGTGTCCATGGAAGGACATATGATAGCTAATTATTTCTCAGGTTAAATAAGTAAATAACAAATATCAATTGTAGCTACGTTCAGCATGGTAGCCATGGCAGGAAAACCTCAGGAGTACCTCCAAGGCTCATGCTGACTACCCATAATTTTTTATTCTGTTTTTTAAATTAAGAAGTGGGACCCCACTGATGTGCCACATGATGTTCAACTTGGTGAAAGCTGAATTTGGAGAGGCAAAGAGGGCTTACTAATTTTGTAAGGCACTTGGCAAACTTGTGGGAGTGGGTAAAATTTTTCTGTTTGCTGTGAGAGAACTCTGCTATGCTGAGGGGCCCAAAGAAGAGCTTTGTGTGGTGCCCTGGTGGTGTTCACAGCCTCGGTAACACCGAGACCATGGGACAGAGCAATTGCGTGTTGCCTGATCCCCAGGAGCACAGCCTTGTGTTCCTGGAGCCAGGGCTGCTCGGGGCTGTGTCTGAGCTGTTTGTTCTCTTCTCAAGTTGTCTTCTCTCATCCATGTTTAAAGCTGTTTGTGCTTTCGTTTTTGCTCAGCTCCAGGATCCCTGTGGACATGCCCTTTGCCCCTTCCTAGCCATGCCAGGATGTCACTCACCACTCACTCCTCCCACGTTTCCTCCTATTTCCTCTTTTGTGGGGGATCTGTGGAGCCACCACAAATCCCACCTTTCCTTCCCTTTGTCTAGGATATGTCATTGTGTAGCCAGCACTTTTAACTCCAGTGTGACGGAATAGAGACGAGGCAAGCTGCTGCTCTGTTATTCAAGCTGCACAGTAAAGTCACAGGCACATAAAAAAGAGCATCAATAACCATTTTTGCAAGTCTGTCCAATATTAATGTACCTTGAAAAGAACCACAGTTTTGTTTTGGAGACCACTTCAGATGTTGATCAGGTTTTTCTGGAATTTACTGAACTTTGGGGAGAACACATAGGGTTTACAAATTCTGGTTTTGTCTTTAAAATGCTAAGTCACATTCAATCTGTGCTACAGTTGCTAGTGAGTCAAACTGAACAGGAGAGACTGAGGAGAGAACATCATCATAATTAAGGAATATTTACAGCTCCTGAAAATTGGGATTAAGGAAGAAAATGAAGTCAAAAGTAAAACCAGCAAGAGTAAATGTTTAAAATATGATACCTATATCAAAATATTCTGACCCATTAGTTAATTACAGCAGGCCCACTTTGAGAAGGACATGAATAAATTGCAAGGGAAATGACTCCTTGAACTTGTATTGCTCCAGACTAAATCTTATATTTGTATCTAATATTAACAATAGTGAAATAAGGAAGTCTGCTCTTTAGAAAACTTTCAAATAAAATTTAAAAAGTGAACCTGCATGACANGCCTTTATACAATGCTTGGAAAGCCCTTGGTGGAAAACTTTGTAGAAGAGAGAAAAGGAAAAAAAAAAAAAAAGCTGTGAATACAACAAAAGGAAATATGTGAGCAAGAAGATGGATTCAGGCTACAGGATCACTGGTGATGACCAGAATTAGATTGTTTGGGAAGAGCTACGGAAATTTTGCAGTAGGCAATTACAGATTGACCTTTGAGGAGGATGATTTCTTTCAAACCCTCGTTACCTAGAAACTCCAGTTCTGTAGCAAGAGATTTTACATTCTTTCTCAAGCTGTTTAATGATAGTTAAGAGTTAACACTGGAGGCTCTTGTTATCTATAGATAGAGCCCATTCATCCTTGCAGCCTGCTAAACCATTAGCTTCAGTAATACACTGCAGTAGTTAGATGAAAACTGCCTTAAGAATAGAAGCAAAAAGGAGAACCTTTAGGAAGTTAAAGAACTTGGGATTGATTTTGGTACGTACTTAACTCACAATGACACCGGCAAATAACATTTCATTAGAGCAAATGTAACTAGGCCTGAGCACACCAAAAAAGCTCACAGCCCTTGCAGTGATTTCTATGGACTTTAGATCAGGAATTAAAAGAGGAAACAACAGAAAGAGATGACTAAAGAAAGATAGTGGCTGAAATAGCTTCCAGATAACTGGTGAGATGATAAGAAAGGTACTAGGCAGTAGCTTTAGTGGTGTGGAAAAGATGGAGAATGGATTATTGTGCCCAAATCCAGGCACCATGGGTGATTCTCTGCAGTTCATCAGAGGGCTGCTGCCAGGAGATGATGATGACAGACCATGGATACCCTCAGGGGCTGTCCAGGAGATGATGGACTATGGATACCCTTGGGGGCTATCCAGGAGATGACAGACCATGGATACCCTCAGGGGCTGTCCAGGAGATGATGGACTATGGATACCCTCAGGGGCTGTGCCCATACAGAGCTGGTGGCCACCTCCTGACCCTGGTGGAGCCAGAAGAAATGAACTCAGATAATCTCCTCTAAATATTCAGGTTAATGGCCAGTATTAGGGGACACTAAAGCAGCATTTTCACTGCAGTAAGTGCCTGGGATTCCCATAGGGATCATACATTGAATGAATACTCCACAGAAATTTCTGCACTTGATTATTTTAAGCTTTTTACACAGTCAGATGAAAAATCAAAATACAGGAAGTTGATTCTGTACTGAACTGTTTACATGCAGCCATTTGGTGATGATAGCTAATGCCCATTACTCAAGGTAAATCCCAGTGCATTGCTTCATTTCTGTCATTTCCATGAACCACTGCTTTGCTTCCAATCTGAAGTGTGGCATGAGCTTGTCTTCTTTCTGTCAGATTTTCTTCTGTATGCAACTGCTTCCTTGTGCCATTAACCACTGAGCTAAATGTGTTATTTTTTCTCTCTCTCTTATTTTTTTTTCTAGATTAATTAATATGATCCACCTGGTTTATCAGAAATGACCTTTACAATATACAGGAATGACCTTTTTAAGGTTATTTTATGTGGCAGCATTGTACCATAGCACCTTGTGTTAAAACAGGGCTGGCACTTCTTAGTGTATTAATCTGCTGGCATAATAGAATAAATCAGAAGAGATTTGCTAAGATAAAACCTTCTTCCTTCATCCCATTTCCAGCTGTAGGATTTCAAAATACTTTTGGCTGTGGCTGCTTTCATGCTGACTCTCCAGGCTTCCTTATTCCAAGCTCTTAGGTGAGGAAGCCAGCTAAGGGGAGAGGGGAATTGACTGGAACCATGGGAACAAGTCTGTCAAAGCTCAGTGCAGATTTTTGTGATTTTACCAGTGAAAAATCCCATTCACACTTAAAGGCAGTGGTCTGGGGACTGGCAAGGGGGCCAGAGAGACAGGACAAGTATGTAGAGGTGGTTTGTAGGTGTGTGGGTGTGTAATTGCTGAAAAGCCTCAATTCTGCAACCCGAGACTTGTGAAGACACATTTTGTGTACCTAAAGCTCCTGATAGTGCCAAAAGTCTTTACAATAATTAAAAAAGAAGCTACAGCTTTAGGAAACTCTGGGGGTATATAGAGTTGCAGCTTCCAGAGGTTTAAGTGGAGAATGTGGGGAGGATTTAGGGGACCAGGGAAGTCAGCCATGACCTTTAGCACGTGTTCCTTTGAAGATGTGGTCCCCACTTTGTGTCTGCCTAACACAGTTCAGAGTGGGAACATGGACATTTTGCCTGCGTCATAGCAGCTTTTCCAAAGCCAGCTACCTTGGGCTGTCCTTCATCATTTTTATTTTATAATTAATCACTAGCTGATGCCCTTTATGAGACAAAAACCAGGCCCAGCAGCTGGGTTATTTGCCTTTGAAAAGCTGTTTCTATGCACACAGCACACTTGTTGTCATTCATAGTATCACAAAGACACCAGGAGGGAAAATGCCACACTGACATCATGTCATGTCCAGTACACATGCAAGTGCCATAAACATTGGGAAAACATACAAATAGGAAGAGCTTCATTGAGAAATGCTTCCTCTGGGCCTTCAGGGAGGATGGTACCTGATGTGTGCTTAATGTGCATGGAGAGATGTTCAGGAAACCTTTCTGTGGAACCGTCCAGCTATTTTTTAAATTTCGCTTTGTGAGTCACCCATTTGCCTCAATATTTTTCCTATTTTTCTTCCTCAAAGAAGGAAAGAGAGGAAAGAGACGTAGAATGCATTTGTGGATATAGTTCTGCAGCAGGGTCTGAGCCTCCAACAGCAGCTGTCCCAGTGGTGTCAGTGCCTGCTTTGGCACAGTGAGGGTGTACGAAACCAGACAGGACAGGAATAATTGTAAATTCTGCCTCAGTAAACTGTGTGTTTGCAGGGTGTCTGTGTCCATCTTGCGTGCCTGATCCTTGGTGCATTAAAAATTGCTCTTCTCAGCTGTTTCCTTTAGATGTGTGTGACACACACAGGAGTGTTGGTGATGGACAGAGAGGCAGAGAAAACCCAATATATTGCTAGGAGTCCATCTGCACACACACAAATCCTGGAAGTGTGTAATTATTTTTAAAACAGCCTAGTCTGTCTCTCTGAGTATTTCTTATGTTGTTAAATAAATTTAAAGTGTGATTGATGATCTCCAGATCCAAATCTGGGTTTCTAAACCATCCAGCTGCATCTACAACCCTGTGGTGAGAGCACCCTGTCATCAAATGCCACATCTTTCAAGGCAGCTCACGTATTTCCAAAGCTCTCCTTAGTAATTAAATGACTTTATCACTTTTATAACAAATGTCACTCATACTGTTAATGACAGCATTAGGCCATTGTTTCGGCTAAGAGCTTAGCAGGCAACGCTAGTATATTTTTGGATTCTAAGTTTTTAATGTTTTTCCTCTCTTTCTTATTAATTGAAGCCTAAGTTGAACATAGAACATAGAATATGCAGGTTTTACATAATTGCTTAGCATTTGAATATTTCTTTGCCTTCCCTGCAGTGGCCTTTTCACATCTGTGCTTAACACATTCAGTACAAACGTCAGTAACACATTAAGAAGATGGATGAAGGGATGTAGAACATTAATATGTGGTGGTGGTGGAAGCTTGACAACTGTCAACTTTGCCTGTGTGCATTTACCTCATCCTCTGTATTATTTATTCATCTGAAACACTTTTGCAAATGAAGCAGACGAAAGGGAACGTAAGGTAAATTAAGTCTGTTTAGGGCAACTGGAGATCAGAATGAGATAAAACACCAGCAGGAGCAGAGCACCTGGGTATTGGTGGCTGCTGCCATACCTGAAGTGTTCCCCTTAAAAACATGACTCGAATTATTCAAGAGTTACCAGCATCTGTAGCCCCAAAGCATCTTTATTCTTCTGAATGTGCACATAATGAATATTTTATAGTTTAAACTCTGAGTCTTCAAATGATTAAAGGTGGTAAAAGAAGAAAAAAGTTATGAGAAGAAAGTGAGCAAAGAAGCCTCTCTCTAAAGAGAAGGAAAGGCGCATCCAATCCGTACATTTGTGCACCAAGCCCACATTAAGAGAACAGAAAATGCAGTCCAGTTGAGGATGCTTGTGCTGTGTCCTGGTACCAGCATAACTGGGGGCAGATGGTGACAAGGCATTCTTGCATATCTTTTCAGGCTGAGTTAAACCCCAAATATTAGAGTTTCAAATCTTCTCATCTCCTTGTTGTTTAAATTGGATTTCATGTAGCTTAGCTCAAGGCAGTGGAATTCTATTTTTCAGCTGCTGCTGGGAGTTGAGCTGATGTATTGCCATTGCTGTTAGATGTTGCATGAAGGATGGGGAGTTGACCTCTATCTGCAAAGCTTTATGCTGTAAAGGGTTCTTACCACTACAATTTGCATTCCCCTTGCTCAGTTTTATCCCTGCTACATGGTAATAAATGGCCTGGGAAACCTGGGTAGAGTTGTATTAGTCATAACAATCAAGGGTTCTGGCTTGAAAAATCAACATTAAGTCCATCAAGCTGGATTTCTTTTTAAATGGCTGGTTAACTAAGCCTATTAAGAGCTCCTCTACTTATTATTTTGCTGGTTCATTTATTTGGGCAGCAGAATTTCAGGCACTCTGTATCATACAAGCGATACAAGTTTGATTTGGTCTCATCTTTTCTGTCCCCTCCTACCACATTAGGACCCAGTTGCTCTTCACAGCTCCCTATTGTCTTAGGAATTCATTTGCAAGCTGGGAGACAGTCAGTAGCTACTGACTCTCTAGGGCTGCTTTGATTATTGATTGGTTAAATCAACCTGAATATCGCACAGTCACAAAACCCAGAACGTAAGTCAGCTTATTTTAATGCTTACAGGAAATCAAAATATCTTTGCTGAGACGTTGCTGATTGCAGGTAATAATGGCTTTTTTTTAACTCAAAAGTTTAGAGTTAGAACTCTGTCAGGATATGGGTGCACAGTTGTGTCTTTTGTCCTCAGCATGTTGCTCTTAACACCCCTGGAGATGGGAAAACCTGTCAGAAGTACACAGATGGTTTTGCAAAGGGTTGTTTGGCTCTGTTTTCAGTGAGCCCACCCCAGGTTATATCAAATATGTGAATATTTATTAGGACAATGGGAATGAATGCCTACAGTCAGATCTGTTGAGACAAGGAAAAGATCTGGATTCCAGTTGCCACTTCAATTAATGGTTCACTGTACTGTAAAGTAGAAAATACTGATGGCATTTCTTTCAGCTGAGTTATTAGAGACCATGCTACTGCTATGCTGTGCCTCCCTCTCATCACTGAGTATGTTGAGGGAGTGTTTATTTGCAGAGGTTGCTCACCAGGAGCAGCCTTGGCTGTCTGTACACTTGATTTACACATCAGTAGCTATGTCTGGCTGGCAAAGGTTGTTTCTGGAAACTGGGGACTCATGGGACGAGGCAGTTTTTAAGAGTCTGATCAAGTGAATTATGTGCTGACATTCACTGTGTCCTCCTCAGAGGCCAGGAACTCAGTGGACTTGATGAATTTTGAGTAAATATATCTTTTTCAGCTCTTCAGAAGGGAATTGTTTCTGCATTTCAGTTCTAGAGATGCCAGAATTCTTCAGGCAGTTCAATATGGGAAAAATATATTTTGTCATAAGCTTAATTTGTTTTGCTGTATTGCCAACTCACATTTCTTTAACTGCTTTTTGAACTGTGGACAGAAATTCAGATATTCAAAGCATGCATCATGATTGCTGCTGTCTTGGGATGCATGAAGACTCCTACTGTCCTTTTACCACATTTCTATAACTCACGTGTTCTTATGAAATTTCAGATGAGACAGTTTTTCAACAAGACTTGTACCTCTGTAGCCTTTTTTAAACGTGTAATAAATATATCTGGAGAGCTGTGCTTTTTGTTCAGTTGAAGAGTTACAATACCTCAGTGGCCATAATTTTGTTTCTAAATGGCCTGAAGATTTTCTAGCATGGCCCTGAAGTAGCCATTTCGTAGTGCAAAAAGACTTTTCCTGGCCTTTCATGTTATGATGACACTGATGTGGTTTTTGTGTTTGGCATTAGTCATGTGATTCTCTTTCTGATTGGAATTGCCACAAAGGGCTTGAGACTTTCAGAATACCTAAATTATTGGTTAATAATTGTGGAGTCTTAGTTTTGTGGGCTTCTTGCTTTCAACACTAAATGTCAATTTTTAATTATATTTTTAAATCTGATTCTATTTTGGATACAGATACAGACCTAAAATGGTGGCGGTTTAGAGATTTATTTGTCAGTATGTAAAGGAAGTTGGTTAAGTGATGCTGAAGGTGTGGCTTGTAGCAGCAGAACTGGAAATGGCACCAGTACAAACTGAACAGCCATGATGCACTGACTTGAGTATATATTTTTCATGCCTCTTCATCAGGCTAATGTAAATGTACCCCCAGAATTGTTTGCTCTGTGGTTTCAGGAGTTATTTGAGTTTGAGATAAGAACAATGCAAACCTGTGTAATGTTATCTTGAAGAGCAGATCAGTGCATTCTGGGAAATCAGCAGACTCCCCTGGTGTTCCAGAACAAATTAAGGCAACGCTATTAATATTCTTACCTTTCAGAGAGTGTCACTCATGCTTCATCAGCAATTCTAGGATGCAAGATAGTTGCCATCTCAGTAATCATATTAGCTTTGATATTTGTCTGTACATTAACCAAATTCATCAGTTAGTTTGCTCACAGGAATAGGTTAGGGACTACCCTTTGCAAGGTGCACTCATAATGAAACATGAAAGATGCTGTGTTTCCTTTTGTTTATAATTCCTCACTCTGCACTTCTTGTGGCAATTTTTATTCCCTCCCAAGCCCTGCAGTGCACAGAGGTAAACAGTTAAGGGCATGACATATTTTCAAGCTGCCCACACAACGTGCATATATCTTAACTGAAGCTGGACAATTCTGAAACGTCTTTCATTTGAGCCTAACAATTTATAATTGCTTGCCTCACTTTTCAATTTCTCCACCTTTCAGGTGAGGGATCATGAAATGCCCTCACTTAGCCATCTTTCAAAGGTGCTATGCATAGGGCAATTTGAAGATGAAATGCACTAAAGACAGGCTAATTGCTATTGATTCAAGTCAATACAGGGATAAAAATCTAGTAAATAAAGAAGAGATGCCCAGATATTTGATATGTACACTCTGTGTAAAGTTTAATATCTTTTGAATGCTCCAGAAATCAAATCTCAGTAGTTCAAAAAGTTCCAGCTCTTTGTTTCATGTTTATTCCCACTCACTAGGAAGTGACAAGAAACTGAGGAATTATTCCAATAATTGTTGTTTTTTGTTGTTTAGAAAAGGGCTTCTGGCTAAATGTTTATTACCATTTTTTTCACATCCCAACCAATATAGATCATGACTTTATGGATGCACTTAATAAAATGACCCATTTAAAAGTTTTTGAAGGCTATTCAAAAAACCCTCACATATGCTGGAAAAATTGTATAAACTCTATGCAAAAATACAAATCTCCTGCCTTTTTTTCATTTGAAGGAGAATGGCAAAATAATAAGTTGTGACTAGTGGCATTTCCCTGTGCTGCCATCTATTTGTAATGCACTGAAAGGCTGCACTGGCTCTATCCATTCCTCTTTTCTCATGGGTCAGTTATGCTGTTTGCATTCCAATCAGTCCCTTAATCAAGCCCGTTGATAATTGCAGCAGTGCAAGGGAGATATTTATCACAGAAGTGTAATGAAGGCGCTTTGTTCCAGTGCAGCCAAGTCTAATATAGCACTGCCCCAGCGGGCCTCTTAGGCACACGTGTGGAGTTTGTTTCCCTCATCAGCACTTCCCACATCAGCCACAGGCATGCTTGGGTCTCAGGGGTGGGGTTAGATGGGCAGCATTACAGCCTTAGGTATGGTGTGTTTATTTTGGTTTGTGCCAGTTTCTAAAAAAGCATTTTTGATAGCTAACTCTTGTTTAATATGCTATGAAATTCTAACTGAAAGATGCTTAGAACTGTGCTTGACCAAAAAAACCAAAATATGTGGCTCTGGCCACGTTCATGATCTGCACCTGTAATTTGGATTCTGTGAGCTGAGGCAGATGGAGCCATAAAGCCGGGGTGGCTTTGCTGTTTCTGACTCTTACGGTTTCCATTGCAAGGTGTGTCATGTGGGGCCAGCTGGCACACAGGGCTGGGGCCAGGCTTAGGGCTGTTCTGGATATTGGAGGAGGAAGGTGCCTTCCTCCCAGGCCCATTTAATGGAAGCAGTGACTCTCACCTCCAGCTTGTGCATACAGCTGGTGCTGAAGTATCTTCACATTTGTGATGTTCTCTTCTGCTGTAGGAGGGCTACTTAAACAGGACTATGGCTTAGTAGGATCCTCAACCAGTCACTGAAGTGCAAGTGCCATTAGCCAGTAAATTTTTGATTTCTTGTGAAGGAATTCAGTGATGTCCTTCATCACTAGTATTTCAGCTAATGGCACTATGTGCCTGGATTCCTCAGGGTCCTCTCAGAACTTTTCCCCTGCAGCTGAAATACTGAGCCCTGCACATGGAGTTGTCCCTAATTAAAACCATCAGTGTGGATAACTGCTGTTCTGGGAGGGAAGAACTTTCCCTGTAGAAAAGCAAGCAGCCCAATTCTGCAAAGGGCATGCAGTTCCTCCAAACTTGTCCTGTGCAACATCAGAGCACAAGCTTTAATGAAAGTGATGAGACTGTGCTTACAGGTATTAATTCCAAAGAAATGAACATGGAAACAGTTTATTTTTGCTGATTCAGTTTGTTAGCACACACTTCTCTGTGCAGCCAAGCCTAAGATGAAGCTGTTTTGGAGCTTTTATCTGTCACCTAGTGAGGGTTCTTTGAACTGCCATTCAGCTCAGCAACGTTCCCAAAATGCCTCAATTCCAATTTCACTTTATATTTCCATTCACAAGGCTTCACCCTCCCTCCCCCTGCCGTGGACTCTCTGGAGATCCTAAACAATCTACAAAAATTCCATTTTATTGCCCAGGTAATGCTGTTATTTGAGGATTCAGATTGTTTAGGTGCATCCCAAGTAAAATACTTAGCAAGTGCTGGAACTCTGAAATTGTAGTGAGATGAAAGGCAGGGCCCTTGCTGCTTCTGCTCCAGACTAAAGCTCAAAATGAGATGGGTTTTGACTTTCCTGACACTCCTCTGGGTTTAGATTGGTACAAGAAGCCCAAATTTAATCACAATTCCAGGTGAGAGAGACATGCAGGATCTCTGCTGGTCCAGCTCCAATAAAGGANAACTGGGGCTGGCTGTACTGCACTCAGTAACAGCCCCCTGCTGCCTGAAGGGAGTGACAGGGGCATTCCCCATGAAATGATGTCAGTGTAGAGTATTTCAGGAATATATTTATTGTGAAAGGAAATAAGTGTGTAAGTAGGTTGAAGTTACTTAAGTCTAGGTAACTTGTTTTTCAGGTACTTAAATATTGGGAGGCACAATGACAAGGAAGTGTGTTTTACAATTCAGAAAAGTGCAGTAAACCAAATTCAGAGAGTATGATGTCTTTAAAAAACATGGCAGTTACTGTTCTCAGGTAGTTCATGATGATTAACCCAGGATAAATTGAGATTTTATACCCTGAGGACTTAGGTGCTCATCAATTATTTCATACCTGGGATTAAACTCTGCTTGCAGTATGAATAACAATTGCTCTCACATAAGGACACTGTGGGTCATTAGCAACAACTTAGAAATCAAGTTGTAATAAACTTTTTTAAAATTGGTTTTGGCAAACCTGGCTTAGCAGAAGGGATTGGTTATAAACAGTAGTCCATTACTCTTTTTTAACCTGTATCACTGGAGTGATTAACTTTGGTTCATTCTGCCTACCACCAATAGAATAAAAAAAAGTGACAAACGAGATATTGGCTTGGAGCTGAGACATCCATTTCCTCCATCCCTGACTCTTTCATGTGCTTCTGTCCCCACTCAGTGCCTGGGCCCAGGACACTGCCCCACCAGAGCTCTGGCTCTTCCTCCTGCTGAAATGAGAACTCCATGTCCACTTTTGTTTCCCTCTATGGTTTCACAAGGGTGACAAAGAGATCACACAAATACATGAAGGAAATATTATTCATTTCCTCATCTCCTAGATTCAAAGATCACATCTTTGCACTGTAAAATCTCTTAGCTGCTGGAAACTGGGTGGGCACAGAAGAGAAATCTGGCTCTGTGCTTGGTCCATGTCCCTTATTACCTGTTTCCAGAGGCAGTGTCCTGGGCAGATTTTTGCTGTGATTTAGGATAGCCAGTCCTAAACTCACAGGAGCAAGAGCTGAGTTTCTTTTGTGTCCAAGCCCCTCTCAAATCTACAGCAGTGATCCCAAGAGAAGCACAAGGGAAGTATGGGGCTGGAAAAAGCTTTGATGAAAAAAGAGTAGATGTGAGAAAATAGGGCCCGCCATTTAGTGATGTTTAATTATTTGTGCATGGGCACATCACTGCTGTCAGGGAAGGCCTGGCTCAGAGATGTGTTTCAGTTACATTGCTACGAGTTGGACATAATAAAACTATTTAGGATTTGAGAAGATTTGTGACCTCTTTGACACATGGAGAGTCAGAGGAGGAGGCAGATACAGAGTGTGACTGATTTGTGCTGGCTCCTTGTGTCAGATCTCAGCCCAACCTGAGGCACAGGTGATGGCTTTTGCTCCTTTCAGATCCCCACAGGCAGCCCTGCCTGGGTCAGTGCTGGTGTGGAGCAGCCAGCCCTTGCTGAAATCAGTGATTCACACTTTGCAAAGCTGGTTTTCCATAGGGAAAAGCCCTTTGTGTTTACCTGAGGTATTGGCTCCCTTTCCCCATGGCTAGGAAGGATATTACAGTACTGTTCAGTAAATGTTAACTTTCACAAATAATTAATATCAGGCACGCTGGAGAGCACCTGGGGGAAGATGAACTCTGAAATAGTATAGAATGATTCTGTAATGTGATAGGGAAAGACCTCCCCTGGATAATGAACAGGAGAAGAGCAGTTCCTGCTGCAGTATCCATGGGTCATTCTTTCCTTTAGAAAACAGAAGGTTCCCATGTCTTTGAGGTAACTTGAGTGGCTTTTGTGTTTTTTAATATAGCAAGTCAGTTCTTCCAGGAAAGCTCACTGTTTAGTGGGTCGTTTGTCTACAGAAAAGATAACATATTCAAGTGGAGCAACCCAATTTTTAAACATTTTCCATACTAATCTAGTATTAGGAATATTTATAGGAAGTGCTGACAAATGTAGGGCAATAGTTGGCTAGTCCTTAAAGTAAAATTAATTAGTATTAGGTATGTTACTCTCCAATTCAGAGGCCAGATATGTGTTCCAAAGTTGTATTTACTGTGTTGGACAGCCCTGAGACAATCAGGTGGGAGAAAGGTATTCCCGGTCTAGAGAAGCTGTTCTTCCCAGCTCGGCAAAGGAAATGGCCCCTTTTTCTGAGCAGTACTTCTGTGACTAACCCTGGGAGAGGCTGAGGCTATTAACAGCTCTGGGAACTGCTCTGGATATTGAGCAGGCACTAACCCATCTGTCCAGGCAGGCTCCAAACATCACTCCTGCATCGGCTCCTTTCCTCCTCCTTTCCTTACCTGTCCATAGTGGCACAGGTGCTCGAGGCCCTGGCTGAGCACAGCATCTGCAGCCTCAGGCCACTTCTGCAGGCACAGGGCACAATGGATGGAAGCTAAAACTGCTGTAGGGAAACAGAATTCCTGGCATTGGATGTGACTGGGACACTTGGCAGGGACCAGTGGGGCAGCTTTATCTTCATGTCCACACTCAGTAAATGAGGTCCTGACAGTCTGGGTTCCAGTTTCCTGCTCAATGGAGCTGTGATCCATTGGCACTGTGGGAAGGAGCTGCAGGAACTCCTGAGTCCAGCAGAGATCCCAGAATTTATTTACTGGAAGTCTCATGTGCCCTGTAAATGCATAAATACCTGGGCACAGACACTGACTTAGTTCTGGAGAGCTTTTAGTGCGTTCAGATTAAAACAGTGATAGTTCAGGGCACACTGAAACTGCTCTACCTTACACAGCAGTGTTCATTTATTCTGCAGTTTTGGTGTGATTTGGGGGCTTACAGCAAACCCAGGGGTGCCTTTGCAGCACATGGCCTAAGCCCCAATGTTTCTGCAGGTTGTGGTTCTCTGGATTAGCTCTGTGAAGGTCTTACTCAAAGAAATACCAGCTAGGAGAACTCCAGATTAGAAATTTGGGTTCCAAAAATTTGGACCAAACCTGGGTCTGATTCTTTCAGCCACACAGCAGCGTGTGTGGCTTTATGTGGGAGCCCTCTAACATGGAGGTACTGTGGCCATCCTCTCCATGCCCAAACAGCGGAGATACAGCCAGTGTCACACAAGGCCTCATGAAAGAGAACAGGTTTCTGCTCACTGCATTTCCATTTCTTCAAAATCCTTGGCAGTTCTGTAGCAAGGGACTCACTTCCACAACAAAAGAGAGTGTGATTGGCCTTTGAGGGTGTTGGAAATCACAAAGCCTTGGCATCTCTATTTCCAGCAAGCCCATTATCCTGATAGGTCCTGAAGGGTTAAAGATGGGAAAGATGCAAAACGGTGCAGATAGGGTTTCTTTTGAGATTGGTTTAACATGAAAATTAAGAATTTTTCCTTTTAAGAATACCAGTGTCTTTATCCCAAGGGAAACTCAGTGTGCCCAAGGAACAGTTATTTCTCCTTTCATCGCACACATGCAGCAGTGATGGACATAGCTGGACATCCACCTCAGCAGTGGTGCTGAGAACTTCCAGTGGAATCATCAAACACAGATGAGCCACTGAGGTCTCTCCTCTCAGAGCCTGGGAAAAACAAACTGGCACAGTTAATCCATAGACAACTGTTTAGGGAAGCCTGACACTGATACTGTGAGGATGTCCTCTTGCTTTGTCTGAATCCTTGTTCCTACAGATGTTGGAATATTTGCAGTAGGTGTGTTTCCATTCAGGGTAAATGCTATGAATCTCTTTTTTGGTTAAAATTGGGAATATGTAGGCTTGAATACAGCCAGTCATGCTCTGAAATGACATGTTCTGGAAGGTTTTACTGAAGTAAACCTTTATTTTTGCTGTAAACATTTCATTGGAATGAAGCAGCCAGCCCCAAGGAAGCCCGTAGTCATTGTTGTTTGCTGTGATCAGCAGTGGATTTGTTTCTTGTTAGCTTTGCTCTCTGGTTTCCCGAGGCAGCTGAAAGTGGGGTCTGAAAGCACCTGGGACCAGCTGCCGTCACTTTGCCATCTCCACCAGCTGGAGCAATGGCAGAGCCTGATTGCATCCAACATGGGGATTTGGCAAGAGGCAGCAGGACAGCAAGCAGGGAGCAACTGGCAGAAGGAAGGAGCAACTTGTGGCATTTGGGTAGGTGGTACTGTTGGATTTATCTTTAAATATTTTCATGTGTAGAGTTTGGGAAGGGGAGGAAGAGCAACCAGAGCTCCTTTGGTGTATCCCCACTGGAGTCAGTTCCCCACTCCCAGTCTCAGGTTATGCCCAGAAAAATCCCCTGGCTGCTGAATTTCTCTGGAGCAACAGTGACACCTTGTGGGTCAATTTTAATCGTGTTCCAATGGAAATGTCTGTTCCCACCCCCTCCACCCCTGTCTGTGTGGAAACCAGCAGTTGGAATTCAGGCAGCATCCTTAGCCATCTGCTCCGCACATCCCTAGACCTGACAGCACAAGAACTGATGGATGGCAGAACTGCTCATAAAGCAGGGTGCCAAGGGCGGCATGGAAATTCAGTTAGCAGGATCATATTATTGGGAAATAGTGTTTTAATTGGCAATTGATTGGTAATTGGATATTACACATATTTCATTAGGAACACACAGAGAAAGCTTGGTTGTGCACGGACAACAGAAGGCTGAAGCACTTGCTTCCATGCAGGAGTTTAGGGATGGCACTGTCCTTGTTTTAATTTGAGAAAATGCAATTAATTAATGTGTTTTGGGTCTCTGTTCCCATCATGGTAACTCCCCTTTTTATTTTGGTTTCCACCTCTGAGCATAAATTTTGCTGCTGTGTTTGCCAGTCTGCTTGCAAGACTTTATTCAGTTCAGACCTAATTTTTTTTCCCTGGCATATTGAATTCGTTGCTCCAGAGGATTTTTCTTTCCAGCTGGGCTTCAGTTATTCTTATGTTTCCCCAGGCTCCATTCTGAGTCCTACTGTGATTTGCATTTGTAGCCTTTCAACGAGTAAACATTAGAGCTCTTCCAACTCTGTACTGGCACATCCTTTCCGATGGCACTCAGCTCCTGCTGATCTTGGAGAAAAGCTGGATGCTTTGCATAATATTTTGCATGACATTCAATTATGGAGATCTTCACATTTAAAAAAACCATGGCATTGGGAGAAGAGTGATCTGCTATTAATTAGCTATCTGATGCCCTGGACTCATGTTGATAATAATGGTTCCCCTTGGCTATGGTTTTACTAATCCATAGGAAAACATGCCATTAGAGATATTAAAAATTAATTCCTGAAAGGTTGCTGGCAGCTTGAAAAGTGGCATTCAGTCTTTTAATTTGCTACTCTTTTAACAGAGCAGTTTTAAATAACAAACTCCACATCTGAAGTACTTATTTCCAGCAAACTTGAAGATAACATCTTCATGTTAGCACATACTTTGCACACAAGCACTGCAATGTCTGCTTTAAAAAGTTTTGATATCTCTGTTACTGACCATACTGAATCAGACTATGGGAATGGATGAGGTTTCTAAAGATGAACCACCCAGGCTGATGGTTAAGGTCCTTTCCACCTATTTCTTCCTATTACACAAAGCCATGCCCACACATTGTTGCAAATACAGGCAAACTTCTTCAGTGGGTTTTTGAAAATGAATGTCAGTGGCGCACATCTGTTCATCCTCTCTACTTCCTTGCCTCCCTGCACCATCCTCATGAAAAAAACAGCCCTTGCCTTGCCATAAATACAATTTATGGGTCTGGATTAAGGACTATCCTGCATCTTGTACCTGGCATTGCTTCTCCCAAGGTTTCCATGCAGGCTTCCAAAATACTTCTATTTTGCCCATGCCTAGAAAGAGAGAACCATGATTTTCAGTATCACCACCAGCACCTTTCTTGTAAAATCAGCAACATCTACAAGGATTCTCTTCTTGGAATCATAGCTTTAAAAGTGAAGAAGTAGAAAATAGAGCCCACAACATCATAATCTCCTAATCTTGTGAAGTGGTAATTCATCACAGTGACATCTATTTAGAAACATTATAAATCAAATGCCTTTCCTGTACCTATAAGGGTGTCTATAGCAGATTGGTGGGGTTTAATTTATTGAAAAGAAATTAAGGGAGATAACAATCCAGCAATCTATCAATTCCAAAAATACATCCTGTTGGGCATTAAACATTAATTAATAAAATAATGCAGTTTGTCATTAATACATTTTTAGTGCAATCAATGTTTCCATTTCATGAATTCCTAAGGATTGTGAGTTCTGTTTTTTCGCCATGTGTGCACATTATCAGGGCAAGGGGATGCCTGTCAGAGCAAAATGTATTGCTGCATTATCCCTTAAAATTTATTCTGCTGTCTTTGAAGAACATTATTTGTACCCACAATGCAACTGTTGGGTTTTTCACCAGGTTCTTCTGGCCTTATTAGTTTGTACTCATCCATTTTCCTTCCTGCACTTTTGCATGTTTAATAAATCACGAGTGTTTCTTAGGTGTAGGAGCACCCTTAACCTGTGAGATGTTGTCCCTGGGAAGGGAGTTACTGATTTGCAGCAAAAAATACTTAAATTCATTTATGCTCATTGTTACTGATATTGTGAGAGGTGTAAAGGCAGACGCAGGTTCTGAAGGTTATTCTCGAAGTGTGTTTAGGTCTCGTACTTTCTTTCCTCAAATAGTTTAAATATGTAGTTTAGGAGAACTTTCTTCCAGAAAAGACCAAAAGCAGTTCCTCCAGGAATGCTGTTGGCACAACATCTGCCTTGTCCACAGCTCTGTCCACACAGCAGGTCTCAAACCAGGCCTTGCTCTGCAATGAAGGATCCAGCTTCTTAAAGGTTCCTTCTTTTAAGCTGTGCTCTAAGAGATGTCTTCAATTAAAATCCATCAAAATTAGGAGGAAAGATACTGCCCAAGTGCTTGAAGTTTATCTTGAAGGTCTGTCCAGCTGGCAAACTTTCCATATGTTTGGGATTATTAGAGCATCAAATTGCTTTTTATTTTTAAAGTTTCCAGTTACGCTGCAGTGATTGAAGCAAATCTCAGCATCTGTATTTTTTTCAATAAGCCTTGCACTCTTACTTCCTGTATCCTCAACTTTGTTACATATAATGCTGAGGTACTTTTCACACAATTTACCCTGCAGTTCAGGGAAATTTGGGATTTTGCCTGGTGTGGCTGAGAAGAAAAAAACTGCCACCTACATGGAAAAGGCAGTGAATTAAAACAGCTCCTGATATTTAAAAGGAAAAAAAAAAAAAAAGACTGACAGGTACGTCCTGAAGACCTTGTTAAGGCTCCTTAATAATTTGCCTGGTTTTCAAAAAATGCCAAGTGCTTGACAGGTGGTGAGGAATGGCATTTACCAAAGTGATGGAAAGTGGTGGAGAACCAGGGAGTTCTGAAACACAAATGGTGATTGTTTCTGACTGCACTCTCTTCTCATGTCATCTTCTTAAATATGTCACCAACTGAAAATTTTAGATACAAAAGTGAGTGACAGGATCTTCTTTTTACAAACTTTAAGCCACTTTATGGCATTTTGATTAAAGGCAGTCCTGAACTGGTTTTGTTGCCAAATAGCAGCTCTGCCAGGGGAGCAGCAGCAGGGACATTTCCAGGGTCAGCAGGGTGGCTGAGAAGGTGAGGCAGCCTCGTGCACAGCACACAGAGATGGGCTAAAAAAGGGACAGTAGCTCCTCCTTTGCAAATAAGTTCTGGGGGGCATAAAAGCTGGAAAATTGGAAAGTATTTTTCAACATTAGTAGCCATGAACTTCTCAGAGGAGAGTGCACATGGTTGTGCTGGGTTTGAAAGACGTGTGGATGTAACATTCTGGGGGATGAGGTTGGTGGGTTTTTCCTCTTTATTTAAAGATGTGGCATTTGAGTAATGGCAAGTAGGAGGCGTTGCTGTGTGCTTTCCGTGGCTGCCAGCTGGTGTCTGCTCCAGGAGGAGAGTGGGGAAGGCGTTTCCTTAGTCGGGCGTTGCAGGCACTGCTGTAAACTGGGAGCAGCCCGGGCTGGCTCTGGCAGGAGGGGAAGCAGACAGGGACTGTACCTGTGAAGGGTGGGCGGCCCCTCAGCAGCAGGAACAAGGGGCAGTGTTTCACAGTTGCCTCATCTTCTTTGCAAGTGCTTCCCTGGGAAATGCCAAGTGAAAAGCAGCCCAGGCTGGTGCATCTTTGGCATTTACGATAGAGAAGATTTTCATCCTTGTGAATTATTCCTCTGCTGCTTGGCCGTGGGTACAAAAATGGCAGGACGTGTCTTGAGTGTCACCAGAGACACTGTTATTCCCCTTTGGGTGGTGGGACAGCAGCAGCTGAATGGGATACTGGTTAGAGAGGTAGAAAAGGATCACAACTTGGTAGGTCTGCAAGGAATTCTGCAGGTGTTGGTGGCATGGTGCAGCATGGGGCAGAAATTCAGAAAAGGCTTTCAAGAGATGTGACAGTCAATGTTTATTTTGAAATAGCTGTTACTCGTTTATTCATGTTTTCTGGAAGGGGATTTGAATCCAGACTACACAAGCTAGAAAATGAGGAGGAGAAATTGTGGATAAAGGTGAGAAATCAAGGGATATGTGAGAAAGACAAAGATTGTGGCGTGTTTCAATTTTTTGGTTTGTTTTGTTTATGAGGAAGGGCTAACTGGCTTTTGGAGAAAAACTGTGAAGCACAACCTGGGTGTGCTTTATGGCCTGCGAGATGAATACACAGAAAAATTACCACCACCACTTCATCATCCTCCAGATTTGTCAGATATGGACATTTTTGACACTGTGTTCCTGGTTTAAAGGCACAAAAGAAACTAGGAGATGTAGAGTATTGAGACAGCTGGTTCTTGTTCACCTGCAGTCAGTGACCTAGAGATGGAAAACTCTGCTGGGATGTGTGCACATCCTTCATTGGGAGATTATGAAAATCTAGCAGTATTTCTGATGCTTGGAGTAACTTGCTGGAGTTGCTCACATTTTCTTCTTTTTCTTTGTAAGTAATTATTCCAGTGTGTATCCAGCACTAAGTGTGGTGTAGTAGCTGATTTCCCCCTACCACTCCATGTGGACATTTCAGGGGCAGGAACACATATTTCATCAGACAATTTGAATTTTGATGAGAATTTGCAAAGTGTACAGATAATCCAACAGTCACTCCTTGTAATAAACCTTGTGTTAAGGAGACTTCCTGTGTTTTAAAAATCTATTGAAGCTGAAATATTATGCTAAAGTTAGCATTACGGCAAGAGCTGTAGTAGGAACTGAAATCTTAACAACTAAAATATTTATAGCTAAATTCACATCTAATACATTTCCCTTTGTAGGGAGGTGAGGGAAAGGATATTTGTGAAGCCAAAGATTTCTTGGGCCGTTTTTTTTTTTTTTTTTTGGTAAGTCAACATAAAATCAAATTACTTGGTCTAGACACACCAAATCTGCTGTTCTGAATGAAGATGCTTTTGATACACGTGTTGGTTTTGGCTGGGAAAGAGTTCACTTTCTTCACAGTAGCTGGCACAGGGCTGTGGTTCAGATCTGTGCTGAAAACTGTTGATAATTCAGGGATGACTTTGTTATTGCTGAGCAGCACACTCACTTCTGCTTTTCTAATTCTTTCCCCCATCCCACTGAGGGGTAATGAATGAGGGGCTGTGTGAGGCTTAGTTGCTGGCTGGGATTAAACCATGATGTGTTGAAGGTCTGTCTCTTTCTGTACTTCCAAGAGATTGATTTATTTATTTGTTACGATGTTAGGATTTCTGAAGAGCTCTCTGGCCTTTTCTTGCCTGACCCCAACTGCAGCAATACCTTAGTGCCCTGTGCATCTCACACAGTCCTCTAACAAAGTCCCTTTTCCCTCTCTATTCACCATTTCAAAGTTCCCTCTTGAAAGCCCTCCAGTTCCTTCCTTTCCAGCCTTTCAGTGGATCCAGTGGAGCCCTGAGCATGGGATAGAGAGCAAAGCTATGCCATGGAAATCCTGGTGGAAATTTCATGTGCAGTTTGGAGTCAGTCATCAACATGACAGTAAAGGAAAAATAGTAATGACAATCTCTGTAGCACAAAGCCACAAGGAACACAAAAGGCGCAGTATTTTCCTCAACCTCATTTCTGATTCCTTTCAATAACTGCTGGTGCCACTCTCAGGCACCTGGCCAGAGATCATCACTTAATCCAGCTTCATTTCTTCATTTCACATAATTACAACCGTGGGTTACGATGACTGCAGAGTTCAAAGCTGCTTCTGTTTGCTGTGATTTGTCTGCAGTGTTACTGAGGGATCTGTTTTCAAAGACTGAGCTGGGCTAACAGGGTCACTGAGTGGTGTCAAACTGCATTTAGCAACAGAGAAAAGGACTTTTTTTTTGTAAATGCTGAGGAGCTGGTGAGCACACAGGAATGGGAAAAAGGAAGAACCAGGAAACCTGGAATAGGAGAGGCAATGAAAATCCCAGGCAGGGATAATAACCTCCTAAGCCTGCCCGGGCAGTGGGATGGCAGTGGAGGGGCAGACATTTCTAAGCTGGGAATTCCAGGAGCAAACCAGGACATGGCAGTGAGGACAGGCTGGAGCTGCAGAGCCTTCCCAAGTGCCTTGCACAGGGAGAGATCCACGGTAAGTTGCCATGGAGCTCTGGGAAAGGGGTTATGTGTGTTCCATGAAAAACATTGGTTTGATTCACTCTTTAGAGAAAAGTACAGGAAATAGGGCTCCATCTTCTCCCAGTCCAGGGGCAAAATATTCTTTGGCCTCATTATGAGGAGCACTGAGGCCTTGGCTTCAACTACTGAGTCAATCCATGGGAGCATGGAAGGCTGATGTGTTTTGTGGAAAAAGACCTTGCAGTTTCTGGGGAAGCACCTAAGCCCTTCTGCGAGCAGCTGAGCAATGCTCCCTGTCAGGAGCACTCCCTAGTTGAGCTCTCCCAGTGCTGGAAAGAGCCCCAAGTGTCCCTGGGTGTCCAGAACTTGTGGAGTGCATGGTCTCATGCTGTGTTTTGGCTGAGCAATGCATTGTGTGCATCCCCAGGTGTGAACAGTGCAATATTTCTGCACACAGCTATCTGTCAGAGTCACCTTGAGTGGGGCACAGCCTGCAAAGAGCAGATAAACACGTCAGGGCCTGCAGGGAGGGCAGCTCTCAGGGCTTTGCTGCAACCCAGCAACCGGGCTTTACAGCCAAGAGTTATCCGTGATGGAATTCACTCATCAGCTGCGTCTCTAATGATTCCTCTAGCAAGGAGAAAGAAGTGTTATGTGGGCTCTCACCTAATATACATGGGTTTAGGCTTCAGCAGCAATAAGTATTTTGGAGACATGTATGTGATCATTTAAACCACTTAAACTATCCTCACCTGCCTGAAGGAGGCACGGAGTGGGAAACCAGCAGACAAAAGTGATGCAGCTAAATGATATAATGAGCTCTGTGTTCAGTTCTGATCTTCCAGCTTTACCATTTTGAGGAAGGAAGGTGTAGAGAGGTGTGACAAAGGTACCCAAAAATTACACTTGACTTCTGTATGAGCAAAGACTAAATACGTTAGAACTTTTACCCCTTCAAAAAGGGATGAATGAGAGACATGTAAGAGTGGTGGGGGGAGAGGGGCTGTGGTGGATTTCTAGAGTTCTGCAACTGCCATGGAAATGTAAGCCTACTATTTCTCTGCCTTTTGTTACATGAACCTTGGAGGCATCAAAGCTGTACCAGTAGCTGAGCAGCAGAGGGGCACAGCCCAAAGCAAGGCTGCCACTGCTGCCATCCTTTGAGCAGTGACCGGTCCCGATGAGAGCCAGAGCTGGGTGTGACACAGTGTGGGGTTTGTTCCTCTTGGAACACCAGGCTTTGCTTTGCTTTTCTTCCCTTCAAATTTGCTTTTCTTATTGGTCTCCCCATTTTCGGGCCAGCCCGTCTGTGCGGCACCTCTTCCGGACTCGTGCTCTCTGCCATCCCAGCGTCTGCACTGCTTCCCAGCTCTGCCATCCCAGCATCTGCACTGCTTCCCAGCTTCCCAGCCCGCTTGGTGCACAGGGGGCCGGGGAGGGCAGTGGGTTTGGGATGC
>VWYO01025765.1:0-13932 GCA_013400275.1 Rhadina sibilatrix
GAATTTCTTCCTGATGTCCAACTAAATCTCCCCTGGCACTGTTTGAGGACACATCCTCTTGTCCTTTTGTCTAAGAGGATGGAAAAAATAAAACCACTGTGGCTTTCCCCCCCTTTTCTCTCCATTTCCAGAATTATTTCGTGGTTCTCTTGAAGTCATGTATGAGGCACAGAGGAAACAGGCAGAGTGGGCAGACCTTGTCAAGGTAAGTGAAATGCATTACGCCTCTACAAGGCACCAGCCGACTGTATCATTAACAGCAATGGCGATAAAAAATGCAGCTCTCTCTCACCTTGAGGGGATTTGAGTCACTGACATTTTAATTAACAAGGTTCCCGTCTCCCAGCATCAAGTCTGCAGCCTGCACAACTTCTCCTTGCTGGGAAGGATGGAGATCAGGTGTCCTTTGCCACAACAATTCCCTGTGGAATGATATGTCCTGGGCAATGGGGACTCATCTCAGGAAGAGCCATACATGGGAAATGATGATTTTTCCCATTTTAGGAGCAAAAAATCCAGAGGAAGGAGTTGCAGAAAGCAGGCTGAGGGCAGCCAGTACACATGAGCCACAAAGAATTGTCACCAAACCCTTGAGTTTATCAGAATATACAGACCTGGAAACAAGTGAGTGGATGGAAAGTTTAAAGAGATGAAACTGGGGACCAAGACTGTCACAAAAATCTGGTCAAGATCATGGGATTGCAAATGACTCTACATCACAACAAGGAGTCTTTCTGAACTCTTTCTTCACAGCCTCCCAAACCATGGAACAGGCTGACCAACACCTGTGTTCTGTCTGTCACACAGGTGAAGCAAGAAAGATCTCCCCTTTTTCTTGCCTGATGTTCATGGAGGTAAAAATGGCACCAAAAATGAATTAAAACCATGGGGTTTTTTTGGTTTGTTTGGTGTTTTTTGTTTGTTTGTTTGTTTGTTTTTTCCTGCTCAAGGTAAATCTTTGATGCAAAGAGGAGCTGGGAGATGGCTGGAAGGAGGCCAAGGAGAGAAGGGATGAAGATGCCTTTGGCTCTAATAGAAAAGCCTATAGACAAAGAAAAGAGAGAACATGGGTAGATCCATGCTGAAAGATCCCAAAGATAGGTGAGATTTAACAGATCCTACCAGGAACCAAATTATATCCAGCCCCTCTATCAACCTGGCTGGCACATCTCCCGACCAAGACCTTCACCCACCATTCCCATCAGTGTTCCATGGACAAAGCCTGGCATTATCTCATGATATGGAGCACAAATAGCAATCCAGAATGGAAATAAAATGTCTTTGTGTGTGGTGTGTGTTCTAAAGTATGATAACGAATCACAGAAGAGGCAGATGCTTCTCTGTCATTGGAAAATGTTAAATTGGACCAGATCTAATTCTCCTGCTTAGTCTGAGTTTAGGGGAATTTGAGAAACTGCTGAGTGCAGCTCCCTGCTTTGCTCCACACAGATGGTAGAGCGTCCTGCTCCCTCCTGGCTTTGAAATGGTTTTGTGGAGTGAGGCCTCGGGGGTCCTCTGTTCTCTGTGCTGCCCAGCAGCAAGAAGCACAAAACATCTTTGAAACACCTTTATTTGGTGTATATTTGGTTAGGAAGTCTTTTCAGNGAGCACAAAACATCTTTTAAACACCTTTATTTGGTTAGGAAGTCTTTTCAGCTAGAAATGATCCCAGGGTTAAGTTAAGCAAAATTGTTTGACAACCCCCATAATATAGATCAGAGAGTCACAGAATGGTTTGGGTTGGAAAAGACCTTAAAGCTCATCCAGTTCCAAACCCCCTGCCATGAGCAGGGACACCTTCCACTAGAGCAGGTTGCTCCAAGCTCCATCCAGCCTGAACATGATGGAAAATAAGCACATGAGATCCCATCCTCCAAGCTCATGCATTCTGACAGTCAGCCCATGCAGCCATAAGACACAAGTTGACTTCTGCAGACTCTCAGGGTGTTGATGAGATCTGAGATTGCCCTTTTCCTGCCCCCTGAGAGTCACAAAACCCTTTTTTGACTCCAATATAAACCTTCTGAGCTCTTTCATAACAGCACATTTGCCTCTGGGTATTACCTTGTCTCGACACAATCCATTTTTAAACACCAAAGCTGCCAGTTGGCGCGGGGTTGAACTGTGCGTCTGGAAACCAAACGCTTCTTTGAAAATCGACAAAATTGTATTTACAAGAGCAGTCACTCCATCAGCACCGTCAAATTAATTTTTCAGGCACAATCTTTTTGATGAACTGCTTTTCTTTCCTCACCTTCTGGCACAAAGGTCACCTCTGAACTCTGTTTCATCATAGTTCATTTATAACCACCTTTAAAATATTTATAAGGATAACTCATCTGTTGTTTCCACAATGACTCCTTTCCTCCCCTGAAACTTAACTTCATCCATCCCATTGGAAGGCACTGACCACCAGTTGGTTATTTGGATGCCTCTCTTGAAAGCAGAGTTTTGCAGGTGCAACTTCTCTTTGCAAATTTGACATAAGCAGCAAATCATATTTGATCTTGGAGGACCATTTTGATTTGAAAATTAAAAAAAAAATTGGTTTTTATTATACATCAATATTATTTGGTTTTGAGGCACCACAAGGCAGTCTAAGTTCTTTAACAGAGATGAAGAGAGGATCCCATGTGGGTTTTGGCAATGTCTTGTGCATGCAGTGGTGGTGAGTGTGATTTATGGGACCAAGACACTCTTGGTACCAGGCCCAGTGACTTCCTGCACCAGGACATCACAGACAAACATGCCCAAACACCTGGAACTGTTGATCCTTGGATGCTATCCATAGCCAAACCTGAATTTTCTAGATCCAGCCCACTGGTCACAAAGTGGTGACCCTGGGGTAGAAATCCGTACAAAATCCCACACAGATATCACAGGGAGGCAGAAGTGGAAGGTGGAATCAGACCAGTTTTAATGTGTTCTTTCCAACTTCAAAAACATGTGAAGGAGCCCAGTTTCCCAAACCACTTCTCTATTTCATGTCTGAGGTCTGTGTATAAACAGAAACAGGATTGTGCACTGTTGGTATAACAGCAGGTAGAATAAGGGGGGAAAGAGTGAAGGCAAATAAATGCAGTCATAAAACTTCTATAAGTCCACAGAACCATCACATCTATTGTCTGCATCATCCAGTGGTTCCTGCATGGAGCTGAATAACTGAAGCTGAGCTAGGACCTGTCTTTCAAAACCACAGGCAGCTCAGACTTAGACATTTTGAGCAATATAAAATCTGCCACTTCCCTTGGGAAGCTGCTGTAGCAGTTAATTAATTTTTTGCTGTTAAAAATGTTTGCCGTGGTTCCAATTTGAATTTGTCTATGTTGCTCCAAGGAAGGATTTCATCAAGACTGTTAGGAACTCCTGATACTTGCACTCCACCTTCATAAGATCTTCAAACACTTGATAAATATTAGAGAAACCTCACAACATCCCTGTGAGACACAAAAATGTAATTACCTTAGCACGTTCCATGGATGAGAACAAAGGGAGAGAGGAATTGAAATTCTACTCAGGCAAAGCTGAGAGGTGAATCTAGTGTGATTCCCAGGAATAAAAGCTACCACCTCCATTCCCTGCTCCATGGCACTGTCTCCTGCATCTATGCTTGAGGGACAGTCACAATTACGTGTCCTTCACAGCTCAAAGACAAGCCCAAAGAAAGGGATCTCTGCAGTGCTGTCTTGGGTTATGGAACCAGAAATGTGTATTCTGTTTCATCTGCTGAAAGCAGTTGAGAAGATGTTTTTCTTTATCTCTTGTAACTCTGGGAGGAAGGGGGGTGGATGCCTTTTGATAATGGGCCAACTGTTAAAACCAGGTGGGGCAGTGTTTCTTATCTCTTTTCACAAAGAGATGGGCCATTAAGACTTCCCAAGCTGTTCTCCTCCCCAGGCTGTTCTTCTCCCCAAAGCAGTACATCCACAAAGCAGTATATCCACATTCCATCATCGCATGGTGAGATGCTCCACCCAGTGGGGGGAGCCAACCATTCCCACTTGGATAAAAACTGAGACGTAGGAACACAAGGCATCAAGCTTCACCTGATTCCCGGAGGAGGACTGGACCCTTCTCACCCAATGGACCCTTCTCACCATCACTGCACCCTTTTCTACAGGATCATCTCTACTCCAAAAGAGCCACATCTGCCACTCCAGGAGGACTCACTTTTGGACTGCTTCCAACACCCTGACCAACAGGGTGTCAGGTTGTAGCTCTGACTCTGTCAGGGATTTCCAGGATTGCTTGTTTGTTTGTTTTTTTGCTTGTTTGGTTGGGTGGTTTTTGTTTCCTACTACATTTGTATTGTTAATATTCCTAGTAAAGAACTGTTATTCCTATTCCCAAATCTTTGCCTGAAAGCCCTCTATTGCAAAATTGGAATTTGGTGGGGGTGAGGGGTTTACATTCCCCATTCCAAGGGAAACTCCAGCTTTCCCTGGCAGATACCTGTCTTTCCAAACCAAGACAAGTGCTGAGCAGCTCCAAGAAGAACTGAGGCCACCAGGAGCAGGCAGGTTAGATCCCTCCTTTCTCTGTTCCTGGAATCTTGCACTGACCCACACAGGATCCCTTCACATTGTGAAATTTGATAATAGGAGATACTTAATGGAGAGTCCAGCCTCTCCTCCCCAAAGCCAGCAGGGAATACAGGAGTTACTGTAAAAATACTGGCGATTTCCAAGATATCTCACTAAGGTTTGTAATTCCCTGAAGTCTCTTAACAAACCCCTCATCCCTGTTCCACGTTAACCACTCAGTCAGTCAGTGACTGGCACTTTTTGTCTCCACAAGCATTTTCTCCACTGCTTAGCCTCCAATGTCACCCACTCTTCTCAAATGGGATTATATGACATGGTTGGCTTGATGACCTAGAAGGTCCCTTCCAGCTTTATGTTGTAGTAGAATATTAATGACTCTGCTAATTCAGAGCTGTCTGACCTCCACTCTGTACAGCCACAAGCAAGATGATCTCTCTCTCATTATAGCTGTCATGCTCTCAAATAACCTGTTCATGCAAAATGCATGCACAGTTTTCTCCTTCTCCCTGCAATACAGAGATTTCTCTCTACCCAAAAAAAAACCTCCCAAAAAACAGGCACTGCTCTGATTGCCTTCTCTGTAAAACATTTTGGATGTTGTTTCCTTTTTATTCGAAAACCAGAGATATAACTATGAAATAAACAGAGTTCTTGGTGTGAAATAATTGGACTTAAAATCTGGAAGGAATCTAATGGGGTTCATTTATCTCATATATCCCCCACCTCCCAACTAATGCAAGCAAGGGCTTGATGAGCTTGCCAGGGAAGGAAAGAGGCTGCTCCTGCTCCTGCAGATAAGGATGGCTCCTGCTTGCCTTCAAGAATGGACTTCCCTGCCTGCCACCTTTGAAACTTAACCAATTTAGGCAATTTCAGGTACCTCTGTGCCCCACGTGCATCAGACACATCAGGAAATCACCTGGAGGTCTCCTTCCAGGACTTGAATGCCCAAAAAGGGTGGAAGAGGGTGAATAGTGGAGCCCACACCATGTTCATGGTCCAGTGCCATGTCTGAGGAGCAGTGCAGGAGCACCAAGAGCTTTTCTTTAGCTCTGAGGAGTTTGGAACAGACCCTCAAACTCTCTGCCCCTTCTTAGACCTGGCAAGGTGACCTAAGAGTCAAAATGATGGACAGAACTCATAACATGTGCTGTGCAGGCATGTGAAAGCTCTTCACCTTAAGATCTCGCAGGAAATGCATTCACAGAACTGTTGCACGGAATTAGTAATAATAACAATAATTACAACAGATTTTTTAAAGACTTGTTAGCAGATTTTAGGAATTTTATGTAAATTTTATGCCTTACAGATTCAGGCCTTTAGCCAAAGTTAGGCCAAAAAAAAGAGATGTCAGGGGAATAGGAATTAAGGATATGGGTGAGTGTGGAAGGAAAAAAAACCTACCACCTCTACCACACAGCAATATCAGACTGATTCATATTTCAAAATGGGCTGGAAGTTAGATTTAGTCTGACCAAGGACAACAACTATTTGCAATGATACAACAGACTTTAAATCTTGTGTCAGAGTCTGGACAATGGGCAGTTTCTGCCCTGGAGCAGTGTTTTGCTGGCTTTGGACTCCTGCTCATGCTAAAGTTCCCACTTGCAGGTAAAATAAGACCCTCATTTCCTTGCAACTTAATATCTGAAGCTTGGGAAAGATTTACTCCTACCAGGCTGGCCATCTGTTATCCTTCCTTAGTCTCTTCAGACTTCTAAAGATATCAGTAATTTTCCTCCCTGTCTGTCAATTTTATAGAAATGATACTGCCTTTGCATTTCTCTCCTGAACTATTTCTGTTACATTATTGTACTTCCTTTGTTGCATTTCTTGATTAATATTCTCATTAAAATCTCTTTTACAGGCAAGCTCTGTGGCATATTCTGATTTTTCTGGAACTCAGTCCTTAAACAGCTCCAGTTCCAAGCTCATGTCTAGTCAACATCTGCCGCTTGCCAATCGTCTAAAACCAGTAAAGTCTTGTACAAACACAGAAATTTTGCATATCACTGGGAGATCTCAAAGGAAGCCCAACTGGGAAGCCACATGTCCTTACAGATATTATTTTACAATGTGCATAAATCCTCATCCCATTGCAGGGTGCAAGTCTTTTCTAAAGAGAATAGAGACAGATTTATTTTTTTTTTTAAAGTAATCAGAATGTTAAAAAAAAATCAGACTTAAAAAAAAAAAAAAAGAAAACTTTAAAAATTTACTCCCTGTTTTCTCGCAGTGGTGGAAGCCTGAGCTCTTTCTGTGCCCAGGGTGTTGGAACAACATTGGGAAGGGTCTGCAGGGACCAATTGACTGACAGGGATGAACGATTTGGTTAAGTGAAAGGTCTTCTTAATTTCTTTCCAACCGTGATCCAAGGGCAAAAGCCACTGGAGAACAACAAACTCTCTTAGTGAAGGACCTGCTGATCAACAGGGAAGCATCGAGCACAATATTTTGCTTTAGTGAAATATTTGGCATGTCCTGCAGTGATCAATGCCAGAGCTTTGGAGGGAACGATGGCAAACGGACTATAATTAGCTGTGATAACTCCTTACAATAGCAACCATATTCTGCTTTTTGAATTATGCATGACCCACTGTGTTATTTATGGCAAATGCAGCCTTTCTTTTCCTCTGGTAAGGTGCGGTGGTTACATTTTTGGTGTTTCTCTCTTTACTTCCCACCCCTTTTTTTTTTTTTTTTTTTTTTTTTTTTTTTTTTTTTTTTTTTCCAGACCCAATGTTTCAATCGCTAAGCATGGGAATAAATAAATAAATAAATAAATAAATAAATAAATAAATAAGATTCAGAAAAAGAGAAAAAAAAAATAAAAGTTTTCAGCAAGAATCAAGTTTTCATTCCCAGTAGGGGATGAGGAGGGAGCAACAGGCTCCCTGTGAATTTCTGTGCTCCTCATCAATTCCACGTCTTTCTGACAAAGCAGGGCACGGGCTGCCTAACTGGAAGCAAGGAGGGGCTGTGCCTTTGGGACCAGCCAGGCTTCTCAGCTCTCTCAGCACGATTTCTCACCGAGCAGATGGAGGGATTCAGCTTTCCCCCAAGGTTCCCCGAGCGGAGCACCCGAGGAAGTGCTTGGTCAATGTTCTGCATCTGACTGATGTCTCTACTCCCAGCAAATTGACCCAACGGCTGGGATTTCTCTCTCTTTCTTTTTTTTTTTTTTTTTTTTTTTTTTTTTTATCTTGAGAGATGCATTGTTTAGTTAAGTTCCAGCTAGAAAAAGAGATGAGGGAGGTATTACGCATTAAAAATTAATTTACATTGGCAGCCCAAGATAATGAAGTTCTCTATTCACAGCACTTAAGGGCTGCTGCTTCAGTTTCCTGTTGCTCCATCTCCCGTCCTTGTCCTTGGAGAAAATTTCCTGGGAGAAGAGTAACTCCCTTTCTGCAGGGAGTTTTACTTGTCTTTTGGCTATGAAAGGACCAGCCCTCCAGGAATGAAGGCTCTGAACCAGAAAGTCAGACAAATAACTTCACTTTCCTGCAAAATCAGGAGGTTATAGGGAAAGCAAAGCAGATTGCAAACCTGATCTGAAGCAGATTGATGTTCATAGCAAAGCTCCTTCCTCCTATAGAGTGGCAATCATTATCTTAGAATTATTTCAGCCCTGGAAGTGACCAAGGCCAGGTTGGACAAAGCTTGGAGCAACCTGGAATAGTGGAAGGTGTCCCTGCCCATGGCAGGGGGGCTGGAACAGGATGAGCTTCCAGGTCCCTTCCAACCCAAACCATCCTAGGATTCTGTAGGAACCTTTAAATGTTATTTAGTCCAACACCCAAATTTGGGGGATTTGTGGGGATCTAAGACCAAGAATTAATGATATTTATTTCACCAGATAGTCCTCCAGCAATAAAAACTTCCTATCAACAAAATCCAGTTTTCACCAAGATCTAGAGCATCTACTTCAGAAGTTTTCTGTGCACAGATTTTACAAACCACTGGCCCCTTGCAGCAGCTTCCACACAGAGCTGTTCTGAACTGAAATGTTTCTTTCCAAGATGTGAAGTAATCCCCACTTTGTAACGTCAGGTTGGAAACACTACTTCTCACCACATCCTCCCTGAAGAAAAAGTGCTACATATCTCCCAAAAGGGAATGAGAGCAATCTAACAGTCATACGAATGGATTAATTAATAAACAACTTGTTAAGAGACTGATGAAGGAGCTGTTATCTCAGCTACTGATAGATGGCATGATGCTCTACGTTGTAAAAAAAGCTCACTGTGCACACTCTTTACTAATTATCATTTACCCAGAGCAGAGGAAGGGCACTGGTAACACTGATCACACAATCACAGGATGGTTTGGGCTGGAAGGTTCCTTTGAAATCATCTTGTTCCAACCCCCTGCCATGGGCAGGGACACCTTCCAGTGTCCCAGGTTGCTCCAAGCCCCATCCAACCTGGCCTTGAACACTGCCAGGGATGGGGCAGCCACAGCTTCTCTGGGAAATCTGTTCCAGGACCTCATCACCTTCACAGTCAAGTATTTCTTCCTAATATCCAGTCTAAACCTACTCTCTTTTGAAGCCATTCCCCCTTGTCCTGTGACTAAAAGCCCCTGTCAATGGTCTCTCTCCATCTTTCCTGTCGGCTTTGTTCAGGTCCTGGAAGGCCACAATGAGGTCACCTCACACCTTCTCTGCACCAGTCTGAACAATTTCAATTCTCTCAGCCTTTCCTCACAGCAGAGCTGCTCCATCCCTCTGATCCCCTTGGTGCCTCCTCTGGACTCTCTCCAGCAGCTCCATGTCCTTCCTGTGCTGGGCCCCATGGCTGGGGGCAGCCCTGCAGGTGAGGTCTCATCTGAGCAGAGCAGAGGGAAAGAATTCCCCCCTTGCCTGCTGCCCACCCTGTGGGAACAGCCCAGGATCCCTTTGGCTATTTGGGCTGGTTTTGGCTGGTTCATGCTCAGCCTCCCATCCCCAGCACCCCCAGTTCCATCTCTGATACCCCAGGGGTATTGGATTTCTGGACACTTTAAAGTCAAATAACCCCACAAGAGATTTGGCACTGCAAGAGCTTTTACAAAACTTGGCTCTGAGTCCTGCCAGCTCCAGAGGTGATCTCTGTGTGCCCTAGAGACCGAGGGAGGACGGACACCGTGTTCTACCAACAAAGGCTCTGCCTTGGGTTTATGATGCATTTCAAAATCACCCTCCTGGTTGCATAACAACTGTCCTGAGACTTGCCCCCTACGGTGGGATGAAGAAACACCCCCTCAAGGGATCCTCCCAGGTTTCCCTGGCACTTAAAAGCGGTGGCTTGACACTTCAAACGAGACTGAAAGGTGAAATTCTCTGGGAGAAGGAGGGTGAGGAAGTCACAGGACCGCGTCTTCAGGAGAGCTCCCTGTTCTCTGCCGTGCAGAGGATGTGTGAATCACTGCTGAACGGTCTGCTGAGCTGACTGTGCAGCTTTCACCCCTGCTGCTGCCTCTCTCCACCGGCAGCAACTGGGGCAGAGGACACATTCAATAGCTACTGAATATAATTAAGTCTAATTGCAAAGTTAATTGTCGAGGAGAAGGTGGGGGCGGAGGGGGGGGGCGAGGAAAACAAACAGCATGAAGCTAAGTGAGGATATCAGAGCTCAGCAGTCTGATACCCTCAAGACAGAGCTGGAATTCAGCTTCCTTGCCCCATATTCTCTGCATCCTCCTCTGTGTGTGTCTACCACTCCTTGCTTCCCTGAATGAACACCAGCGAGCACCAAACCTCTCTCTCCCCGAGAAAGGATCAGCTCTATTAGCAATTAAAGCACCAAACAGCTCTGCAGAATTTACTTGAAAACTTGTTCAGGCTGGGACTCAAGGAGAACCAGGGCATCTTGGTACTAGGAGGACTTTTTTTTGGACTGCATCACAAGCCTGGCTGTCCGTGCTTATATTCCCAGTTGATATCCATTGCTGGAGGTTCATTGACTAGGACAGAGCCATTCTGCTGCTACAGCTGCCGAGTTATCCCTCAGATGCTGCTTCATTCAGAAATCAAGCTTCAAGTCTTCCCAAACCTGACCTACTCTGACAACTCAAGGCCTCCAGCCTGAAGGGAAGTCCCTGGGGATATGTTAAGTGTGGAGTGTGCTTGGAGGCACAGGAAGGAATGAAAAAAATTTGTTTGCTCTCACTGCTCAGGGAAGGGATATCCATCCTTCAGGGCTTAAGTTCAGCACAGAACTTTTGGAGGTTGGGGTGGGGTGTGCTGTCTGTCCACAAAGGGAGCAATTGTGGCCACTGTCAGAGGCAGGATGCCAGCCCACCTGGGTCTCTGCAGGGGTCCAGCTTGGGACTGGAGACCTCAAAGGACTGTGGTGCATCCAGCTCGCTGGTTTTGGTAGTGAACAGGCCCTGGAAGCACTTTCCAGCACTGAAAGAAGAGTGCCAGGCAGAGAATGCTGGGGATAAAGGGGTCTGTGATATGGCAGCACAAACATCCCCAGGCAGCCACTCTTCTGTGATGCAACATTAAATATCAATTTGCAACTGGAGTGAATTCCCTGTTCATTCAGGGGAATTTCTTCTCCACCCATGTTCCACACAGTTTTGGTGTTTCCCAATGCAAAGAGCCAAAAGGAGGGAAGGAAGACAAAACACATCAGTCATCTCTTTTACCAAAAAAAAAAACCCAAACTTAAAACAGGAGAAATGAAGGCTCAGCCCCCTGAAATAAGCACACCAGTCAGATTCCTCCTGTGTTTGAGTCACACAGTCAGCCAACATCTCACCTGTCCTGGGTGATGCCAGGAGGACTTGAACATGTCTGAGGGCACAGGTAGGGTGCTGAGAATTGATGCAATGACCCGTGACAAAAAGCTGGGCTTGCTTCTCCTCTGAGCTGTCACAGGAGAAGCAGCACCACCAAAACCTCTTCTGGGTCCAAGATCCTCCCAGGGGACTCTTCTCATGGAACAACAGCAACAGCCCCCAAAAAGTCACAGTCACCTCCAAAGATAGTTTTTGGCCACAGCTCTGTCACTGAGCTCAAAGATCACAGGAGAAGTGCAGAGAAAGGTCTTCCCCATCAAGGGCAAGCAAAACAAACCCTTTTTTCCTTACCATGTACAAGCAAGAGTCACAAGATTTTTGTGCCAGCAACAAGGATGCCAGGGATTTGCATTGGGAAACATGGAAACGGGCCAGGTGATTTTGTGGAGGAAGAGGGTTCTTTGATTCCCAGCAACTGTTTTTTTTTTTTCTGTTGTTTTAATGTAATCAGCAGGGAAGCAGGGTGAGAGGGATGAAGGAGATCCAGCTGTTGCCATGGCAGCCTCTAGCTGGCCATCTCCCACATCCCTTGGGTTGCTCGGTGCTGCTTCCCTCCAGTGCCAGCTCCTGGTTTCAGATCAGAGGAGTTTTCCTCCTGAGGGTGTCAGGGAGGGAGTGCTGAGCAAATCAGTGCAGGGAAGGGATCAGAAATCTTGGGAAGAGGTGGCCTGGGAGAAGGAAGAATCACAAGAGAGTGGGTGAGGACAGACCACCAGGAGTGAAGGTGAGTGCAGTAATGGACAGAAGGGAAGAGTTTAAAGGCAGAAACAGCATTTTCTTGGTGGAGACCCCAGGCAGACACCTAGAAAACTAATCTAATTTGGACTGACTGGAATTTCCCCAGCCACAAGAGCCCCTTAAAAAACAAAAAAAAAATGCTCCACTCCTTTCCCTCTAAACCCATCTCTTGACTTCTGCCACAAATAGCAGCAGTGCTCTCTGAGTTCAGGCTCCAAGTTTAGTCTCCATCACGTTCAAGATCTTAATGCAGCCCAGACGTTAAAAATTCATGTTCTGGCAGTTCCCATTTTCACAAGGGCCTGTTGGAACTAATGACGTTGCCTCAGCAAGCACTTCATAAGTTAATCATACACTCTCCCTTCTCACTTGCCTGAAGATGGGAGCAGGGAAATTATGCTCACAAAGTTTCAGCATTTGTGGCTCTTGTTTGAGACAAATCTTCGTTCCTCTGCAGGATTTAACCAACTCCCTGCTGAACCCTCCAGGCAGGAAATGTGAGGAGCTCCTATAGGGGCATTTTTGGGATCAAGTGACAAAGACTTGACAAGGAATTTTCTACTTTCCTTAGTACTAAAAGGAGAAAATACATTCAAAGGTTGAAATTCGTGGCCTTCCCTATAGCTGACATTATGCAGCTATGGAGGATCCACCAAGAGTTTGCTCCGTGGACCACAGGAACCTTCCTCTTGCTGCTTTAATGTGGTGCATTGGGGTTTAGTAGCTTTTCTTCTAAGAAACCTGATTTTTAAGGGCTCCTGTGGGAACTTTGTTCATGGTCTGGTGCTTCTGGTGCTCCACTACAGAGATGGGCAGGTGCTTGTGTACCCTGTTCTCAGGCTTTGGCTGAGATCAAGGTGCACGTGGGATGTCAGATCATCTAATCAGGTACCACAGCTTCCTCACAGACATGACAGGGCAGGGGTTTGTTGTTCTTTCCTCAAGTAACAAGAAAAAGTAATGGTAACTCTTCTTTCCTTCCCCAATTTAAGTTACAGATGGAGCTTCCAGCCCTAGCTCCTCTTTCCACCTTGGGTTGCCACTTTCCACCAAACTTTATCCATGGCCTTTTCTAGGATAATTTTTTTTTCACCAAAGCTACAGATCTTGCTGCACCGGGATCCTTTTGTATTCCTATTCTGAATTCTGATTCATCTTACTCCTCCTGAGCATCACCCAGGTACTTCACCTTCTGTCAAAAGCCTTTTTCCCTCTTGAGTAAAGGAAATTAGCGCCAGCAATTATCCTAATACCCCTAAACCCTTCTAATCCCACTGATGTTCTGTTTCAGCCTCCTCAAACTGAAGGCAATCCACTGATTGTTCCTTCAGCTCAGCCACCAGGAGGAGGCTTAGGAAGAAGAGAGCTGCTTGTTTCTGTTTTCCTGGGATTGTTATCACAGACCTTTTGTTTTCACAGTCAGGAAAGGCCACTGATGAGGGTAATCACAGGGAAAAGCCCAGATCAGAGCCCGAGTGAGAAGGAACAGGTCAGGGGGTCATTTAAATCGATGGTCACACACAGTAATTGCATAAATCTAAAATGATACCAACCTGAGGGTACGTGGTGTGATTTCAGAGGTAAAAATAAACATTATCAGTGATGAACATGGATGGAGATGCTACAGTGAGGAGTTCTTCCTGATGGTTTCTCAGGAAGGAGACACTCCTAAACATAACAAGGAAGTTTTTCTCTCCACAAAAAATGTTGAAAGCATTGGAACATGCTTCCATCCCTACTGCTGGTGTTAGAAAAAAGAGAAACAGTTTGGCTCCCCGAACTGAGCATGAAGTGTAACCTAAGCCAAGTCAACACCCAGTTTATGATAAAGCAACTGAGGAGGATTTAAAAAAAAAAAAAA